>JAEQBH010002797.1:0-134200 GCA_016808115.1 Tetrastigma voinierianum
CCTCGAAAATGCTTCGGAAGGTTGCAGGGTTGTTGGCATTGTAGTGGATAGGAGGAAAAGGGACAATTTGGAACTCATCTATAGTCGAAGGTACCGGATGTCTTTCTAGATGATATTTTAGGTTACCCCGGATGAAGCGATCGAGGTTGTTATTGAAACTCCCTTACTCCCTCTGGGTGATCTCCTCGGACCCGGCAATGGCGAAGACTGGTGGGGCTCATTCTGTGGCCAGTGGGTTGGTGGACCTCCCCTCCCCTATTTGTCGACTCAGGTCAGGAGCACCAGCCGTATTGTTAGTGGCCCAGCCACTCTGGAGTCTCAGGTGGCCCGACCCTGACTTCTTCCTGGCCCATACGCCCATCCCGGGCGGGTGTTGCTCTTGCCAGGTGAATACGCCTCTGTGGTCCCTTCTTAGAAGAGGTATTACACTCGGGTTGGTCCCACTCCACCATCTCCACCACATCCGAGGCTAGCCCAGAGGGCCCCACCGCCCAAGAGGGCCTGGACCTCAGGCCCAAGGGAGTCGTCTACCTCGAGACCTCGGGCGCCACCCTCACCGCCTTATCAGGCATTTACGGGCCGGACCTATCTCATCCATTATCGGGCGACCTTACGCCGTGCGGCCCGTCCTAGGGAATACCATTTGCGGTGAAGAGTCTGCGGGGAGGAGGGTTTACTCTGATCTGCGGCATTCTGCAGAGGACTCGAGCTCAGAGACTCCATGCTCCTCATGGAGATACCACTGAGCGTTCATGCGTCGATCATTTTTATCCTCGGGTAGTCATCGGTTTATCCTGATGACGTCTGGGTGAGAGGCCCATTGCGGCTAAGCTCTTGCATTTTCCATCGACGTGACCGGGATGCTTCGGACCTCAGGCATCCACCAATTTGCTACAGGTGATTAGTGCACAAATGGTGCTATATTGGGCCATTTTTGTGCGGGTTTAAGCTTTTGTGTACTAATCAGCAAATAAGCCGATTGATACATTGAGGTCCGGATTTTCACGATCACATTTGTAGCTATTTTTGTAGTTTCTGGGCGAAATACCTCATTATCTTCATCAGATTAAATATGATGAACCCAGAAGTAGGTTCGGTCGTGTCAGACCAGGAGGAGATTTGGAGCAAAAGTGCAGAAGAGAAAGAAGACACAGCTGAAATTTAGCAGGGTTGCGAAATTCCACCAACCCTGCAAATTTATGGTTGCAATTCATGACCGATTAAATCTGACAATGCTCCTTACGCTCTTGAAACAACTTTTTGACCTTTTGTGGTTTTGTACAAAATCGCATGATGTAAGTTTGGTTCCTTTGCACATTTTGTAATTTCCTTGGTGCGAGCATCTATAAGCTGTCGAGCTTGTAACATCAATCAATCTTTCGATCCATGATCACTTTCGATAAAATTGGGTGCGAGTTTCCCTCTCCTCCTGGCAGTTTGTGATTTTCTCATTTCCTTCACTTTCTTGCACTTTCTCACCATCCAGGCACCGCGATGATGACAAATCAAGGGATGCTTAGCTAAGGCCTGTCCTTGAAGAGGAAGGCCACTAGGTGTTAGTTTTGAGGTAAACTAATTGTTCTCTTGCTTTCATGTAAGCATTTGTAAATTAATTTGCGTTCCTTCTTCTTACCTTAGGTTAAAATCTCTGAGGATGCCCTATTAATGTGTATTTGGAAGCTTTTGGGTTCGATGGATGCCCATCACTAGATCCCGCGATGCCCCGATGGTGTCTCATATTAGTTCTTTGTAGGGTAGGTTTTAGGAAGTTGTGTTCTCATCGTGCAGAGCATTTATGCTCATTAAATACCATTGTTCGAGAGGAAAATTATGGGGTTTAGGTTTAAAGCTAAATGAAGATCAGGTTCGAGAAATAACTATAGGTCATTCTCCTGAGGAAAAGGCAGAGGACATGTCGGTTGACTTAAAACCCTACAAGCCCAGGTGGCAGACAGGAGTTCTTTTATACTTTATTTTGATTTATTTTCAGTTTGCCAACCATTGAAACCCACTTGTTTTTTAAAAATCACGAAATCGAAGAGGAAACACCATTTTGATCCGCTATGACTCTTCTCTCACTGAAAGAAGCCATCTCGTGTTCGACCCTAGACCATTATACTGCAGTAGCTTTGCTACGGCAGTAGGAACCCTAGGATAAAAATTTTGTTGATTCTGGTACACCAACTACATTTTCTTGCGAATTAATACCCTATGCATGAGATCCATGAATGTTGTTAGCGCATTCGTCATCTCGAAGGGCATCCGCAAGTGAACTTCGAAATGCCCGTCTCAGCGTCTAGCGCTTTCTTAGGGATATCGGTCCGCAACTCTCAGCGATGATGGCGGGTGCGAAGGTCTATCTTGAAGTAGACTCTCACCCCTTTAAACTGATCAAACAAATCATCAATCCTCGGTAATGGATAATGATTCTTGATCGTAACCTTGTTCAACTATCTATAATTAATGCACAGTCGAAGGGTCTTGTCCTTATTTTTCGCAAACAGAACCAGAGTGCCCCATGGTGAAGTGCTCGTCTAATAAAGCCCTTGTCTAACAATCCTTCAGTTGGACCTTGAGTTCTTGCAACTCAACCGGTGCCATCCTATGAGGAGTCATAGAAATGGGCGACGTACCAGGGTGTAACTTAATGACAAAGTCCACATCCACAATGCGTAGGTAATCCTGGCGGCTCACATTCAGAAAGACATCCTCCCCTTTCATGAATCCTGAGGTAGACTCAAATCCTGTCCCTCATCCTCATGGTAAGGCTTGCTAGCCAGAAACCCATCATTATCCACTTCATCTAGAAATTAAATTACCTGATATGGGGTAAAGCATCCATGTGCTTCTCCCTTGAAAGTCCACACAGAATGCAGATCTTTGTGTGTAGCGAGTAATCCTCTTACTATTACAATCAATGAGGACTCGGTGTGATGTCAACCAATCCATGCCAAGGATGAAATCAATCAGATGTCTATCGCTTTAGAAGGTCCGCAGTGAGCGGGAATCCGTGAGATCTCTAACTCATGATCAGGTATATCGATCGATCCTCGCACTTGTCCCTAGGGAGGAACTCACATATACCGGCTTTTCCAAAGATTCAACCTTTAAGCCCCGAAACATTCACACGAAGATCACGTGATAAGCATGAATATGATACATCAAATTTAAATAACACTCTTATCAAGGAGTGTGAGAGAGGAAACCTACCTTGTATATCGGTGTCTATGACTCGGTCTGTGATGCCTGACGTGGGCAATGCTCCTAGGTCCTTGAGTCTGGAGGCACAGAGTCATAGTCTCGACCGAAGCCATCTGCAGCCCATGTGGTTATCCGTGAAATAGTAGGTGCTTGTGCGGCTGTGGGATTGACATCGGTCCCTGGCCCATCTTGGGGTAGGAGAACTAGCTAGATCAGCATGTCCCATTGATGATTAGGACTTTGATGTCCCATGTTCGGGATCCACGCCTCTGTGGACAATCCCGGAGTCTCATGTGCCTAGATGGAGTGGCAGTAGTGGCTTATGTCATCTTGTTTGGCGAAGAAACCACAGGCTCGGCCTTGGCCTTGATAGCTGCGACCTCGTCCCTGAAATCTGTACAAAGCAGAAGTCTTCTGCTTCTTCATAGAGCTAGCATTAGCACCCATGCCCTGGATGCTTCGTGTGTCATCTACTTCTCTTGCAATGGCGAGGTACATCCCCAACCATCGAGTCCCCTCCTCCATTGTGTTGGAACGTGTACTGAAACCTGAGATTGCACTCGTCCTGTGGCCAGCATTTACCTTGGATTCGTCGCGTGGTAGCGATCTGGCAGCTCCTTTGCACAATGGCGGCAAGCTACGGTGCCTATAGCCTCTATAAAGGCATGTGGATCAAACATAGGTATTGGTTGACTATTATCCCGTGGACGACCTCTACATCCTCTTCCTCGATTTTCCATCTACACAAGTCAAATAGCAAACTGAGATTTCTTGTCTAACTAGTGGTGTATGTGACACTACTAATAGAGCTCACATCTCGAACTATCACGTTCTTCTTGTTTTAAACCCTAAGGTTGCTTTTCCTAACTTGATGTTCATCATTTCCTATATACTATTTACAGTATATAATTCACCTGACATACCACACGGTATCATACTGACATTTTACATATTCATTTATCCAAAATGCCTGATGGATGCATGATCTAGACCAGTGCCCACGAGTCACATGTATTTGTATACCTAAGCTCAGGTGATACCAGGTTGTGACACCCCAATTCGGGGGTCCGTTGACAACACATCGGCAGTGGAGTCCTATGGATTTTGGGTGACTGGAATGCCACAACTATTGTGTCCCATTTATCGGGATCCGTATTTTCCATAAAATCGGGTAGAGTCTCCTTTGTTCGAGGAGGCTCACACTTGACCTGTCTTTGTTTAGCAGTATAATCATAACCCGTCTAGGGTCTCAGCGAAGTAGTATTAACCACGTGGTCCGTCTGATTTCATATCCCAAATATACATCCCTTTGGACTTTATTCATTCACATTTAATTCTAAAATATGAGAATGAAACACTTAGTCTGATCAGTAAGAGTCAGATCATGGCCTCACAACCATGATTACATATCGACTATTTAGACAATAGTCCCAAAAGAATTTAGTTACAATTCTTTTATACAAAATACTTTTTACAAAGGAAATATCAAGGCCACACATCGGCCTCCTTCATAATCACGGCCTCATTGATTCGTGCCACAGTAGGGGTGTCGGAATCAACAAAATTTATACCTAAGTTGCTCCTACTACCGTAGCGTAACTCTCTTTGCCGATTATAGAGCTCTAGAAGATCGGAACACGGGGATGAGTTTTGTCTTCTGAATGACTTATAATGATTGAAATGGTGAGGCTTTCATTTGGATTTCCGGATTTGCATAAAAAGTGTGGTTGTTGTTATCATCAAACTAGCTGGAAGCAATATAGAATAAGATGTAAAAAGAAGACCTTGAAGTTTTGGGTCACTAGTTTGGTATGATGGGGTTGTAAAGGTGTCCTCGGGTTATTTCCTCGCATTAAGGCAAATGACATATAGTCATTTCCAAAACCGGATCTTTGTTTAACTTTAAAAACCAACCCATAGTAACATTCCTATTTGAACCATAGCATTTACTGAGCATTTAATGTTTTTGCAGTTGAAAATAAAGCATTTAATCTACTTTCAATGGCTCGTAAATGACATCAAATGGATGTCAGTGTATCTACCATTAAGAATACAGCGATTTAAAGCATGCAGTATTAACCCAAAGAAAATACATTAAATAGCATTTAAGAGCCTAGTTTGAAAGTTTTGAAACACCATCTGCAATGCTTCATAGCAGAGAACACCTACAAACCCATAAACCAACCTGTACCCTCCTCTTCAAGGTTTTGAGAGCAGCATGACATCCTTTGAGTTGTCATCCTCAAGGGTGTGTTTAAACTAGAAAATAGAAAGAGGAAGAGAGGAAATGGGAACCAAAAACGAGGTAGTAAATGAAGCTAGCAGTGAAATGAATGGCTAGGTTACAAAATGTTCATGGCTGTGGCTTATATGGCCCCACAGAGCATGCGAAAATACCAAACTAACACAAATAATATGATGATTACATTGAGAGAAGCCCAAAGAATTTAATCAAAAGCGGGTGGTTTGGATCACGAACACGATCACCCGAAATTTTCGCTACATAGCGAAAATTCACTATATAGCGAAAATTTCGTTATGATAGCGAATTTTAAACATCTGTGGTCAGCATAGTGAAAATTTCGCTATCGTGCGAAAATTTCCTGATACTTCTTGAAATTGCGATCTTCAATCTTTGCTTCCTTCATCCTCCAGCCTGCATTATGCATCTTCGACCTTGCTATGTCTTCATCCCAGGCTTGATGAAATCGACAAGAATTCATACGAACTCGGCACAAATCAGAACAATTTCGATGCCAAGCTTGATATGATGGTAAAGGTTTACGAAACCTGCAAAACTACCAAAAACAACCTCGAAACAAAATCAGTAGTACTAATCGGACCTGCACATGTCAATCGACTTAAATAATATGATTAGTACGCAGCATAAAACCTATCTTAAATAGGACTCAGTAGCACTTTTGAGTGTATCACTCGTGAAGCCGCAGAGTCTCTTATGCCTTCTGTACTTGAAAGGGTCGCGACATGGTGAAGCGTCTTGATGAAAAATTCTCCTACAAGGGCTACTCCCCTCCTA
This sequence comes from Tetrastigma voinierianum, assembly GCA_016808115.1. NCBI lineage: Eukaryota > Viridiplantae > Streptophyta > Magnoliopsida > Vitales > Vitaceae > Tetrastigma > Tetrastigma voinierianum. The sequence goes on from JAEQBH010002797.1 coordinate 6,239, forward strand.
AATGCACATGCAATGACATACATACATCAAACCACATTCCATTTAGAAAATTCAATCCTATATGGAATATTTCATGTTATGCATGAGATGAGACTCCTCATGCCCATTACCCGAGTCTTAACCGACTCCCTCATACATGTAAATGCCAAGTGTGAAAACTAGTCATTGGTGTTTCACCTATTGAATTAACCCATTGAATGACCCTCGATATTCATTTTAATTTATCCAATCTGTGTGTTTATTTGGGTCCACGAATTTAGGGGTCTACCATTGCGGGCCATGCCTTGGGCACTTTGGGACTTTCATCGTTGGATATATAGGCCAAGATAAAATTTAGGTCTTTCACCTTAGGGGAGGGGGATGAGGATCACCTTACAATCTTCTTCACGAACACCACGAAATTTTATTATTATTATTTTATGCACCCATGAGTCTCGAATTTCGGACGTTGTCCCAAGTTTTGAGCTCACTACACAGTCACAGATGGTCGATAAGCAATACATGCACACACACCCGACTAGACGCCATGTGACCATGCATATGAAATACAAATCATGCCATTTCGTACTACATGCACAATAAGAGCTACATGCAACATTTATAAATTCCGGATAATTATATTTCCTATATATAATTTCCATTCATCACAATTTCCATATTAATACATTATGCAAGCACATATTAACATGCATTTTACACACAACAACATATTATTTATTTTTTCAACAATAACACACAAAATGGCCTAAATCTCGGACCCACATAAACAGGGCACCTCTCGGTCCCTTAGCGCCATGAACCATTTTAGTTCTATTCATCGACAAATTCTTGTAAATCTGAAAAACTTCAGACAAAACCGAATACATAGTCTCAGGATTAAAACCAAACCTAACCAGTCCAAGGCTTGCTGAAACTAGTCTAAAAATTTCTAATAGGTCCCGAAATTTTAGAGGACTAAAATCTTAAATCTTGATTATGGCCCCAAAACTATGCCGTTTAGAGTTAGAAAATAATCTAAGTAGGAAAATTCCTGGCTTCGTAGAGTTTGTGAAACTCAGATTTTGAAATGCCGCGCGTAGGCTCTGGTTAAATAAAGAGAACTTTCCCTCTTGCTCCAGATAGAAAGTGATAGTAGATCCTTAGGAAATCATAGAGAGAAGCAAAAACCTTTTTTTTCTCTCTGCACTCCTTTCTCCTCAGCTCGCTCCTGTCCATTTACGCAAAATGTGGCCTTTTTCCTCTTTTGTTTGACTTTTTCTTCCTTCTTTTATTTATTTTCTCTTTTTCTTTCTTTTATTTTCTCTTTGTTTCTCTTTTTCTTTCATTTTTTTCTCTTTTTTTTTTCTCATTTGGTTCTTATCCAATCGAACTCCCCTGTTGTTCCACTCCCATTCTTTTTAAATTTTTGTTTTTTTCTTTTTCTTTGTTATTCCATTTGACTTTCTTTCATTTCTTTCTCCATTTGACACATGGATCAATATGAGCCACTTATCCAAGTGCTATGTGTCACTTGCTACACCCACATATTATCAAATTCAGTATGTTATTCTGAGTGATTCTTGCCATAGTAGGGGTGCCAGAATCAATAATATTTATATCACAAATTCCTCCTCACTGGCAGCAGCAAAACTCTATGATATATGTGATTATAAGGTGGAGCTCGGGGATGGGTTTTCTTCGTCTGAATGACTAACGGTGAAGTTCTTAAGCCGGTGAGATTTAATTTGGATTTTGGGATTTTGAAAACAGGGGTGTAATGGTAATAAGCGAAATTTAAAATGAGAAAATAAGAAAAGAACTCCTTAAAGCATTGAATGCGGTTTTAGGTCCTAAGGCAGGCGAGAGTTCCCGGGGTTCATTTCCTCGCGTTGGGAGGATGACATATAGTCATCTCTTAGAGCCCAGGATCTTCATTTAACTTTAAAAACTAAACCACAGCCAATTTTCCCTTTTGATAGAGAAAGCATTTATTTAGCATTTATGGTTCCCTCTGAGTGAAAACATGTCTCAAACCTACCCTTACATTAACTAATAGGGAGACAACTAACTAGACATCGTGAATCTAGTGAAGTATCCATTGAACCCAGCTTGCAGGAATACATAGGAGGCATGTTTAAGAGATTTTAACCTAAAAGTGATGACCCTTAACCTACATCCAGTGGCTCGTAAAGGGTAACTAATGGATATCAGTGTATCTAAAGCTAAAATACCTTATTCCCAAAGCTTACTTAAGTATTGGCCAAAAATTACATCAGAGCTTTAAACCCTAGAGTTGCAAATTTGGGAACAAAATGCCAAAACTTCTTCGCGTGAAAACGGGAACGAAAGTATACCTTAAAACCATTGCCCAATAGCCCTCATCTTCAAGGAGGAAGAGGTCCTTGACCATCTCGGAGGGTGTTTGGCGGTAGGAAAGGAAGAAATGAAGAAAATGGAGAAGGAAGGCTGTGACGCCTCCAGCTCAGTGTATTCTTGAAGTGAAGTGAAGTGAGTTTGTACAAACAGGGTGATATGTCTTTCGAGTCAAGAGTACAAAGAAACCAAGATCGGAAGTTATTCTGAGGATAATATCGAAAGAAGCAAAAATGTAACAAAAGCGAGGCGTCGCGAGGCAGTGCATTGGATCATGAGTGCTGCGGGATGCACAGTGCTCGTAGGAAAAGCATTCCTGCAGTGGTGCATTTTCTTCTGTTTTCTGCTATTCTTTCCTCTGGTCTTTGATCTACAATGCTGAGTTTGACTTGAATTCTTCGTACTTGGATCGACTCAACAATTTTGGCATAATTAGCTCATAGCGCAAAATTTGCCACAATCGATCATTAGAATAGTAGGGACCTTAATGTGCCATCGGGTTAATTAGAATAGTTAGTACACAAAAGCACTCAAAACCTATAATAAATAGGGTTCAAAATAGAACTTTGGGCACTATCACAAGGTCAAGCCGGCATCCACATGGTCATACCGTATGTCACCAACCTTGATGTATTGAAAACGTGAAATTAAATGTCTCGGGGTGATGAAATTCAACGAGGATAACTAGATTTCGTGAGACAAATTCAAGTGAGGTCCATTTCATCATCTAAGATCTAGAAAATTTTAGGTTTTTCAAGCGAAATTGCAGATTTACAAATTTGGAAAAATTGATTTTTCTCGGGTTTACAATTTATGGGCGATATTCCTAATATATTCTAAAAGTCGAAGGCGTGAACATCATTTTGCATATTGCATTGCAAACATAGAAATTAGTTGCATATGCGAGTTGGAGAAATGTGAATTTTGGTTGCGAGAAATTAGGTTTGGGACATGGTTTCTAAAGGGTATCTCGATGGATCGGCAAAGTGGAAGTGGTGACGAAGTGGGAACGACCCCAAAGTGTTTTTAAAGTACGTATTTTCTTGGATTAGCTGGTTACTATCAAAGATTTATTGAAAACTTTTCTCGAATTGCATACCCAATGACTAGATTGACACGTAAGGGAGTGAACTTTGATTGGAATGACAAGTGTGAAGAATATTTTTAGGAACTAAAAAAAGATTAAAAAGAATATTTTATGTAAAGGGGAAGAGTGGTTGCTTATGCTTCTAGGCAATTGAAAAACCGCTGAGCAAAGTATCCTACACATGATATTGAACCTATGGCTTTGTGGTCTTTGCTGAAGTTAGCGACATTATTTATATGTTGAGAGCTATGAAGTGTTTTAGATCATGAAATGCATTTTCTCTCGAAAGGATTTGAATGCAAGGAAAGAAGGTGGATGGAGACACTTGAAGACTTTAACTTTACATTGCAATATCATCTTAGGAAAGCCAATGTAGTAGTTGATGCACTTAGCAGAAAAACATGATTATATTAGTGAGTTCAATCCTTGTTTTGATGTATATGACTCTAAGACATGTTTGTAACATGGTAGCCCAACCAACAATATTAAACAAAGTTATCGAGGCTCAAGGAGAAGATGAAAAGCTATAAGGTATGCGTTCTCAAATAATAACAAGTGAAGCATTAGAAGGGTGGAGTACACATCTAATAGTGGAATTGGTTTCCTAAATAGACTTTGTGTGCCTAATGATGCATAACTAAAGGAAGAAGTGATGAAAGAAGCCTTCTCGGTTCATAGTACACCTGGTAAAGACTAAAATGTATCATGATTTGAGGCATCAATATTGGTGGCATGTATGAAGCGAGATGTAGCTCAATTTGTCTCCAAGCACTTAAGTTGTCAACAAGTGAAAGTTGAACATAAAAAACTAGCAGGGTTGTTATAGCCATTATCAATTGCAGAATGGAAGTGGGATCTGTGTGGCGCATGGCAATTAAGATCCGATTGGCCGAGTCCGAACTGGATCCGGGATGCTCTGATATCACTATATCACTTTATCAAAATCATTTATCAAAAATACGCGGAAGCGTTACATTTCAGTTGGCATAAAAGCCCTTTCAAATATGCAGAAGCGTTTTTAAAGGGAGTGACCCAGTAACATTACATTTATACAAAAGTCTGATTCTTATAAAGGTATATCAAGCCTTTTTTAAAATGATTTATAAAATAGATGTTCGAGTTCAAATTGTTTCATCTCCATGGTAAAAAAATGGAGTGAATGCATATGTTGGAGCATACTCTACGAAATCTTTCACTATGACTCGGCGTTCTCGATCTTGCTACGTTCTTGTTCGTCGGTGCACAATGCATAGCGACGCTGCAGCTAAGCATTTTCATGCTTAGTGATTCTCTAATTCATTCTTCTGTTTAATTTAAGTAAAATCGTGAAATTTTACAAAACAAAACTTTCAAATCTTTTGGATGATCAATGTTAGCTATTCTATACTTATTTCATATACAAAGCATTTATGGATTTCATTGATCATTGATCATTCCAAATATACACTTTCATGTCACGATAAATAATTTATAGCAAATCATGCATTCCACAATGTTCTTTTCATTTTCAATTTGCAGTGTGGCTTTCAATTCCAATATGTCAACAATCTCAAAGTCAATTCAGTTATGCCCTTGAATTTAACCTATGTTTTCGGTATATAGGATATCAGAATCACCGGCACGGTCCCGCTGGGCTACAGGCCGGTATAAAAACATTTGTTTTATAACACAGTTCGGTTCCACTAGGCTGCTAACTGGTTATTAAAAATCAATTCATGAACACTACCGATACTGTCCCGCTGGGCTGCTGATTAGAGTGACACATCAATATGTTTGTTCGTAGTACTGCTAATTTGACCCTTATTGGTATACCAATCTATCCTTAATGAGAATTAAACGGTTAATATTCTATTAGGCGTTGAATCCTTTATAGAAAAATCACGTTTTAATATGTACATTTGTATAAACAATTCATTTCCAATACTCATGTAACTTTCATATGCAAACATTTCACAATCAATTTACCTCAAAATCAATTAAAACAAATCAATATGCTTTTCTTATACATTTAGATCAAACATTTCAAATCTTGAAGCGAGAATAGGAGAAGGTAGAACAAACCAATCTATCCCTTTATTTTTGCCTTGCCTTCAATCTCGGTCCTAGGTTAGGTGATCCTCACCGGCACCTAGCAAATCACACACATCACATTTAGTAAACTAGCACTACTCACACTTAACGAATATTCTTGGGCGACCAGTCTGATGCGTTTCGTTTAGTTTATCCTTATTTGAACCCCCATTAATCATTTATTAGGGTCCTTAAACTATTGGTGTACGAATATGAGGTGTTCGGAAACAAAAATAAAAAAAAATTGCTCGCTATGAATAATAGCTACGTTGTGACGTAGCAATGCTTCATCGTGGCGTACCCGAGGGGTGCCATTTTGGCACCTCGGCCTCGCAAATGGCGAGGGTATCTATGCTAACAAGCGTGGAAGTCTGGCAGTGGCGTGGAGTTCCACATCTGCGGCGTAAGGCAAATAATGCCTAGATTTTCAGTTTTGCACTTTGCGATTTTCTCCAAAATCACCCCGAATCCACTAAACAAAAAATGGAAATCACTCCCCTGATAACATCCTAATATCATCTAAACCAACCTGTAGGCAAAACCGTGGATGGATTAGGGTTTTTAACGAACATCAAATCTGAAGTTTCTAGAGGTTTAGGTTCTACCTTAAATCTCAGAAACTCTTCCTAACTTCCTTCTTCCTCCTTGATCACTTGGAAACCAGAAATGGGGATGATCTCCCACCAAAACCTTGATTTCTTCTCAACCCTAGCTCTTCTATCTTTATCTTGTCTCCAAAAATGATTTTGCCCAAAATGAGCCCTTCTTAGACCACATTTGGTCTTAATTCTCTTTTCCTTCATTAAGCCTTGTTTGGCTTGCTCATTAAATCCCATTTTCCATTTTTCTCACTTAAAGCTTACTAGTCTCCTTATTTACACATTCACTTATCATTTATTTTACATTAGCATTTAAACATCATTGACCACTTAGGTCCTCATTTCTGAAATTTCCATTTTGCCTTTTTACATAAGGTTATTTCGGGTTCAATCACTTAATCACTTAGTATATCACATTCAATCATCTATCATTTTGCAAAATTTATATTTAGTCATACAATCATATAACATTCACAAAAATTCACAGGAAAAACTGATTTGGTTATTTATACAGGAATATATAATAATTATTATAAAAATTCTAGGTATTTTGAGAGAGCGTTACATTACGTGACTATGGGCTTTGTGATCAGATTTCCTAGAACTCAACAAAACAAGGATAGTGTGGGTGATAGTTGATAAACTAACAAAATCAACACATTTCTTAGCAATGAGAGTCAGTGATTCAGTCCTTGCCTTGAGTAAAATATATGTGAAGGAAATTTTGAGATTACATGGTATACCACTCTCTATTGTTTGGGATCGAGATCTAGATTTACATCATGTTTTGGCGATCCCTTACAAATCTTCAGAATTAGAAATAAAGTTGAGTCTGACATTTCATCCCTGAGCTAATGGTGGATCGAGAGAGTTATTCAAATTTTGGAAGATATGTTGTGAGCTTGTGTGATGGATTTTAAAGGGAATTGCGAGGAGCATTTATCGTTGATCAAATTTTCTTACAATAATAGTTTCCAAAGTAGTACATGGGAGGAGGCCTTGTAGGTCACCTATGTGTTCGATGAAATCAGGTGAAGCTGTTTTGATTAGGAAGGAGTTAGTATGAAACTATTGAAAAAGTTTGAGTAATATGTGAAAATTATTAGCAGCACAAAGCAGACAGAAAAGCTATGCTGATCATAGGAGAAGACCTCTAGAATTTCAAATAAGGGATCATGTGTTTTTACGTGTATCAGCTTGCAAAGGAATATTTCCGTTTAGTAAAAAGGGGAAGCTTTCTCCAAGATATATTAGTCAATCCTTGAAAAGTTGGAGAGGTTACCTCTGGAATTAACTACCATCGCAGTGCTCAGTATACATGGCGTGTTCCATGTATCTATGTTCTTAGTAGGCCCGATACATGTACTAGATTGGCATGAATTGAATTTGAAAGAGAGTGTAATGTACGAGGAAAAGCCAAAAGAAATTTTAGATATGAAAGAACGGATATTGCGGACTAAGATCATTCACCTAGTGAAAGTTTTATGGGATCACCATGGGTTTGAAGAGGCTACATGGGAGTTGGAATTAGAAATGAAGGAGAAGTACCAAGAAAACTTTACATCTTTGTTCCTTAAATTTTGAGGATGAAATTTTTTGTAGGGGAGGGGATATAACACCTAGTGTTAATGGAAAGAACAAAAACCTAAGAATTACCTTGTGGGTTAAATTTAATGTGTTTAAGAGTTAAATATAGCTTAAGGTGAGTTGTGCTTAATTGTGTGAAATTTGGTTAGAATTACTTATGATAAACTAGTAACTAAATGTGATAACATCTTGGGCTAATTAATGAATAAGAAAACTATAAGCACCATGTGACAAGTTGTCAAATTCTAATACTAAACAGTAGGAGGACCAAATTGTAAAAATAGGGAAAAGAAGATAGGTGGCAGCCCTCAAGCATGCCACCTCAAGCTTGTTAAATGAGGTTATAAGGGTGGTTAGGGCTGGTTTTCAGCTAATTCTCTGCACCTTTTTCATTCTAGAGAGAGAAGTTAGAGAGAGAGAGAGAGTGAAGGGATCTTGAAGAAGAAGAAGAAGAAGGTATGTGATTTTGGTAGTTTTGATGCCTAATGATTGGTTGATGTTATTTAATGATAAATCTTGGTTTAAATGAAATAAAAAGTTAGTTTAAGTTGTCTTTAATTAAGTCTAATCATAGAATAAACCTAATAGATTCCAAATTATTTGGTTTAAGCTGGTTATATGAAGAGAAATTAGCAAAGTAGGTTATGGAGATTATTGAGTTTGGAAACTGTTTTAGTGATTAGGAGACTAATTGAGGTTGTTCTTGAAACTATTCAATGGGTTAAGTTTAAGTGGAATTAAAGTGGTGATTTAGTTAGCTAACTGAAGAAAATAATTGTATCACTTGGAAGGGGGTTAAACAAGTTCTAACCATGGGGAAGTCTACATGAATGAAAGTTAAAGAATTGAGAAATTAGGGTTGTAAGAAACAAATGATTTAGGGTTGTAGTAACCACAATATCTTTTGACTTTACTTATGTGATCTTGTGTAAATGAACCTAAATTAGATTGTTCTATTTAAGTTCCTTGATTTAGCTAAGGGATCTCTACTACATAGAGGAATTTAAAGGGTTGAAACAAAGTGAGGTAGGGAATTTTATACCATTCTAATGCTTATCTATGTTGGCTTTGCATGAAATATATGTTGCAATCTCTATGCTTGACATGTACCTAGTAAAAATGCCCCATATCTTTGTTTCCTTACTACCCTAGTTTGAGTGATTTGACCACTGTAATGGGATGGAATTCTTGGTAGGAGACTCCTGACTTCTTGATGAGTCTAAAACTCATCTAATTTTAAGCCCATTTTTCATGCATATTTAAGGCTTAAAAATTCAAATTAATGTAAAATTATGAAGTCTTCACCTAGATTAATATTTGTAGGAAATTAAGGAAAAGAAGCGGAAATCAACATTGTGTAGCAAAGGCAGCAATGTCGCTACATTGATTGAAGAATGTCGCGACATCAACTCAATGTCGCGACATCGGGTTTCCAATGTCATGACATCGTGTGGAGAATGTCGCGACGCTGAAGCCGTGCCCGCGCTGACATCGGTTGAAGTGGGTAGAACATAATCGCTAGTGCCGCGACGCCAGCCATGACATCAGTTGTGACATCACACTGAAGCTGCGACGCACCGAGGCGATGTGGCGCTTATCGAACATAGCCCCGTTAGTAAGCGGCATCAACGCACCGATGTCGGCATCCGAGGAGAAAGGCTAAAGCTAAAGATCTCACATTTGTAATATCATGACATCACTGACTCAATGTTGCGACGCCGGATCTGAGTAGCGGGTTGAAACATTAACGGACCCGATGTCGCCGCATCGGATATTCAATATCGCGACATTGACGCACATGGGCTCGAATATCAACTTAATGTCGCTGACAACGGGTTAGAAATGTCGGCGACATCGGCTGGCTGTCCAGGCGAATATGCGATGTCGCGACATCAAGCGACAATGTCGCGACATCGAGTAAATAATATTAGAGCAATATTCACGACACCGGGAATCGATCCGCGACCTTTGCATCTACGATGTCACAACGTACCCACGACATTTCTTGGTAACTCAGAAAGTAGAATTGCCTCAATAGATTTTCAATGTTGTGACACGGTCGATCCATGATAGCGACTCCGATGTTGTGACATCACTCTGACATTGCCCGTAACATCAACACTAGGATGAATTTTCTGGGCTTTCGAAGGTTGTGATTTGCGCCTCGTTTCGGGGCTGGCGTTTGAAACTTTATAAATAAAGCTCTAAGGAGGTGTGGGTTTTCAACTATTTTCATCCGAGTTTTTTTTTTTTTTTGGAGAAGCTGAAGTCTCATTGTATATATTTTCCTATTTATTTTTTTAGTTTGTTTCTAGATTTATTTTTCTTTCTTTTAGGATTAAAGTAGTGGATTTGAGTCGAGATTTCGAGTTGGATTTGTTAATCAAGCTTTATTTATGTCTAAACTTTAGTGGAATTTGGAAAATTTTATGGAATTCATTTTTATTTTAGTTTTGATTATAATTTCAATAAATTTGTTTGATCAATTAGTCATTGTCATTTGTAATTCAATAATGGAGGATAAGCTCCCTTTGGGAAAATTTTATGTTTGTAAATTTTAATGCTCTTTGGGAATGAAAGCGGAATTGATTTATTTGGTATTGCTCTTCTGATAATTTGTTCTGAATATAGTGTTCTATACCGAGAAAATTTATATACGTGTTATGATTTCGGGATCCCCACGGAGTGATAGGAATGAATGACTGAAGCGAGTAGTCACTTGGGGGTATATTGGATTGATATTCATAGAACTAATGCACTCTAAAGATCATTTTGACACATCACTGGTGATGTTCTAACCTCTGACTTCAAGGTTCCCTCATGGGTGACAGTAGGAGTGTGTTCGAGGTATAAGAGCCGCTTACTGATCTATCATTTTAATCCATAGAGGTTTCACCTTAATTTGGTAAAATAATCTCAATCCCGTGTTAGCCAAGATTCAAATCAAGAAGAGATGGCATTTTAGTCAAATTGATGGCTAAGGTACCAGTTGTATTGAAGAAGACTTGCATTATCCTGTCTATGGGGGCAAGCAGTCTCTAGTCTTACGAGATGACTGTGAAGTATTGAGAAGGAAAAATAGTCAGCTCATAAAGAGGATCAAGTCCTACAAGTAGCTCTTTAGATCCATTGACTTGGTTTATGAATATGGTCATCAAGAGAGCGAAATGTGTAGTGTCAGGAGGCTTTCCTAGGCTACACTACCATGCTCTAGGACAATTTCAGAGTTCATGCCTTTAAGCCCAATGTTTCTTTGGGAACTTTTCCGGTGGTAGTCATAACACTAATTTCATTCAGTCTTTATTTGATTCGATGACTTCTCTAATCCATGTATTTTAGATTTCTTTTCCAATACAAAACAGTTTATAGAAAATTATTTCATTCAATTTATTTTAATATCTTTTCGAAATTAGAGGTTCAAATAGTAATGATCTTGAGTATTAAGGGTAGTTGATCTTTAGATTTTCTAATAAATCCCTGTGGGAATGATATTCGGACTTATGAAGTCCACTTTATTACTTGTATGACCCGTGCACTTATAGTGATTTAGAACAAAAACAAATTTTAATCGCATCATTTTAAACAATAGAAGAAAATAATTTTTATATATTTAATCAAACAAGTTTTTGTTGGAATCAGCGTAGAGGCATGTAGCGGAAATAAAAAAATTTAACGTTTAGCGCATTAGGATCAGCGGCTTGATGAAAGCTAGCAGTGAATCAAAATCGAGATCTTACCTCTTGTGGAGCCGTATCCTTTTCGATGGTACATATTTGCTTGATCACACACACGCTGAAACAAAAGCAGAACTCCTTCTCAGCTTGATCAGGTAACTTGAGCCAAGGCGATGAAGTGTGCAAACGCCCTCTAAAGTATTATCCTGCAATGACGGATAATGGATGGGATGGATATGCTTTGGCACCTTATGATGGATCTTTGTCCCACGAAAACCAAAGACACCTTAGTGTCTTCAAAACTCTAAAGAATTCTCTCGAAATTGCCCCTTAAAAAGAGCCACCTCCTTTTAGATGATAAACCAATGTTATATCAAGCCTCCCAAACCCTTTTATTAAAAAAGCAATTTAAACGAGTTCCGTAACTATTAATGGGCAGGCTTGTATAATCATGGGAATTTAGCGAGCCTTTCTAACATCCCATTATAGCTCCATTCTTATGTTTGACCCTATAGGTTCACTCGATTAGCGACGGAGCCCAGGAAATCACCATTAAGCTACTGAGGTATAATTGGTCTCTAGCAGGGCATTATAACTACAAAAATCAAGTGAGAATTTGATGACTCGAAAAACCTTACCATAGTATGATGTGGTCCTCACGTCACACGACTATGCCGATTAAGCACAAGCATGGTTGATCATGCTATACAACAATGATTGCCGGGATTCTCCGTGGTGACTAAACAAATGATATTGATAAATCTTATCAATCTCATTCGAGCACGACACATTTCTCAGTCTCACTTATCGAGAGGCTGATAAGACATCTCACTTTTCAATCAAAGAGCGGGACAAATTCCCTTTTACTAAACTCACATTTCCTCCACATGATTTACTACATGCCCAACTTCCATTTGGTCGTGCCTGATGAGGTGATCAAAGAAATCTACAAAATTGTATCTCAATTCTCTCTTCTTAGTAGCATTAAAAGCCAATGCGTATAGTGATTTATAAGGTCGAACTGAGATTAGGTTTTCTTCATATAAAATGATTTGCATTGATTGAAATGGTGAATTTTATTGGATTTTCAGGAGTTCTTTGATAGCAAGGGGGTTTTGATGTGGTGGGGCGGATTGAAATAAAGTGAAAAATAAGAAAAATAATAAAAGAGGTCTCATGAAGTAGCAGGATCTTGGGCTTAGGATCCTAAGAAGCGGGTTCTTGGGGTCTTTTCCTCGCGTTAGGGGAGGATGACATATAGTCATCTCCCAGGCCAGTTCTTCATTTAAGCTGTAAACTAGCCACAATAATTTTCCTTTTGAGTAAATGGTGTTTATTGGCGGCGATTAGTCCTGAGACCTGATGAAAGAACCAATTCTCCTGACTCACCTTACAATGATTAATAGAGGTAACTAATGAATCTCAGTGGATCTAGCAATAAGCATCCACTTGTGAACCTAAGATTACCAAGTAAAGGTCATTGAAAATTGAATCTAGGGGATTTAAACCTAGGATTAAAGAAACTACAAGCAATCGGTGCGTGCACATTGTGAAAAATAGGGAACCTCAGCGACCTCCAGATCCACACTTGGCAAACACCACCTTGAGGAGGAACGGGTTTTTTAACGCTAAATCCTCAAGTTAATATCACTTGGGAGGTGTTTGGCAGCAAAGAAAGGAAGAAAATGAGAGAAAAGTGGAAACGGAAAAATGAAAAAACACGGAAATTTGAAAGCTTCTCCCAAAGAATTATTATAGAAATGATTGATTGTTACAAACCTTGACTCCCCAAGCTTATATACGACTGAGCAGGAAATTACAAAAAAGCGAAACTAAAAGAAGCTATTCTGGTAGAAATAGAAAAACAAAAAAACGGGGTCGTTTATACCGCAAAAGCTTGAGGCGGACACTTTCGCTAGAAGTAAAATTTTCGCTACATAGTGAAAATTCGCTATGATAGCGGTAATATAATACATGAAATTCTCTATGATAAGCGAAAATTCCGACGTGTATGAAATTTTAAATAACATTCATCATCATGTTAGCCCCTCTTGTTCCCATTGCTCTTTGCTGTTTTTCTTATAAACATTTAACTCATGTAACATATCTGGATCTCTCTGATTCTGGATCATTGGTTTGATAGTTTAAACCTGTGACTGGATTGACTCATGTGGAGAAACGGTTAAACTTATAAAGCTGAATTGCTGCAGGAAATGTGATGAAGATTTATCATGTGGGACAACAATAAAATAAGGTTATTAGATAGTTCATTAACACAAAAACTTTACTTCAAGGCTTCTATAACAAATGAAGGGTTTAAAATGAAAAACTTTATTTTAATCGTATTAAATAATGAATATTAAATAACTCTTATGAATATATTAGACAAGTATTGCATTTCTCCAGGTCATATCAAAGGAATAAATAGACATGCCTTAAATTAAGAGCGGGACAAATTCCTTTACTATGCTCACATTCCTCCACATGATTTCTCTTGCATACTTGACCATAGCTTGTATTACCATACGTAGAGGTATCATTGGTACACATTAAGACACGAAGTTCTCATTATGGGGCTCATGGTGGTCGGGTCGAGACTCGGAAATACATGCTATGATAGGGAATTATTGATGACATAATCCATGTAGTATTTCTCATATGGATTGAGTCAATAACATGAACTTAACAATGTGTTATGTTACAGTAACATCTTATGTTCATGACCGATAATGTTGATCTTTTCTCAGAAAATATAATAGTCTTACTTCATTATTATTCCCACAATAATGATCGACTATGGACTATTTAGAATAGTGTTCTTATGCCTTAAGTTTTACTATCAAGTCACATACTTGATGACATAAAGTGGAGCTAACTATTCAAGGATCTGATTTTATCAAGTTAAACCCTGAATTTAAATAACGAAGATAAAATGATAAATGCCTAGTGTATATAAACATATAATGTGATGTATATGCCGTTAAATTTGAAACATATCATTAACAATCTCCCGCGCACAGCGAAATCAGGTATAAATCGAATGCTATCGATCTAGTATAACTATCTGTACTTTAGTGTGGAAGAGGTTTAAGTCAAAAAGGGTCCAATGACATTATCATAAGTGTGAACTCTACATATCCAACATCTCCTTTCTCCAGTGATCTCACGAATGAGGTGAAATCTGTGATATGTGTTTGGATCGTGATGTGATCACAGGCTCCTTGGCTTGAGCAATAGCCTCATTATTGTCCTGATAAAACGTCCATTGGGTTTGTAATGATAGGAACAACACCCGGTCTAAGCGAAATTTTTGATCAGCGCACTCATAGCGCACGGTATGTACTCGGCCTGCAGTAGTAGAATCGGCCGCGGTGTCTTGCTTGGAACTTCTCCGGCTCACAGAATCTCCATTCGAGCAAAACCTGAAAGCAGTTACTGATCTAAAGTCATCTAAGTCAGACTGAAAACCAGCATCGGTATAACCACTTATAACTAGCTCGCCTTCTTGTCCACCATAGATCAAAAAATATCTATCCAGTGACATTCACCTGGATCTGATTGGAATCTACTTATCATGCTTAAGGCATATGAGACATCAGGTCGGGTGCAAAGCATGGCATACATGATAGAACCAATAGCTGAAGCATATGGGATTTTATCCATGCGCTCTCTCTCGTCCTTCGTGGTTGGACATTGAGACTTACTGAGCTTAATGCCATGAGACATTGGCAACCTCTCTTGGAATCTTGCATGCTAAACCTCTTTAACACTTTGTCTATGTACCCACTTTATTTCGAGTAAGTAGCAGATTGAGATCTATCTCTATAGAGAATCTTTATGCTAGGATGTGGCGAAACCGCTAAGTTTTTCATTGAAACATTTCCCCGACAGACTTGACACTCTGAGGTAGGGATGTCATTTCCAATGAGTAAGATGTAAGTCCACATAAAACACTAAGAAGACGATTGCACTCCTCACATAACCTTCTTATGCAAGGCTCATCTTCATTTTCATAAATCCAGGCTCTTTGCGGCCTCATCAAAGCGAAGATTCGGCCGTGAAGCCTACTTTAATCCATAAATGGATCTTTGGAAGCTAACACACATTAGGATACTTAGGATCGATGAGAGCCCTCGGGTTGTGTCATGTACACATCCTCAGTAGTTTCCATTAAGAAAGCGCTATTTTGACATCCATTTGCCAAATCTCCTAATCATAGTACCACGAGTGATAGCAAGAAGAATCCTAATAGACTTAAACGCGGCCAATTGAAAGGTCTCATCTTAATCAATACCATGAGTTTGTTTGAAACCTTTTCTGTGAAGTCGGGACTTGAAAGGTCATATCATGTTTTGATCTTATGAACCCATTTACAATAATGACCTTAGCACCCTCAGTGGATCAACCAAATTCCAAACTTGGTTATCATTACATTAATTACATCACAGACGCCATAATGACCATTTTAGGAATCTAGGCTCATCGTTGCCTCATTTTATAGGTTGTGGCTCATCTTGATCCCGCAAACTCTACATGGTTTAATGTTCGATTCTGAAAATCTATATCTCTTGGGCTCATGATGAATCCCTCTTTGGACCTTAATGGTGCAATGCGAAGATGTCGACTCAGTGATTGGTTGTGAGTCTTGTATAATTTCAAATGGAAGGCTCGGTGGCAACTTGTGGTTCTTGAACTTCTTGAGATGTCTTACTCCCACTTGACTCTTTTGAAATGAACTCTCTTTCAAAAGACTCTATTCTGAGCATGAAACACTTTGTTCTCGGATAGGATGTAAAAAGTAGTACCCTTTGTTTCCTTTGGATACCCCCTTGAAATAAGCATTTATCAGATTTGGATCTTGCTTATGTCCAGGCACGGCTTTACATAGCTTCACACACGAATCTGAAAGACAAACCCGGGCGCTTTCACGTCACGAGCTCATATGGTGTTTCTCCACGCGCACCGTGGGTGTATTGATAAGAGCCTTGACAGTCTCTAATGCATATCCCCGGAAGGATATTGGAAGATGTTGGAGCTCATTATAGATCAAACCATATCTAATAAAAGTTCGATTTCTCCTTTCCCGGATACACCCGTTCCATTGGTGTTAGAGTGGAGTGAGTTGTGAGACTATCGCGATCCTTAAGATTATCATCGAAATTTTGGCTTAAATATTCACCATCTCGATCAGATCGAAGTGTTTTGTATTCTTTCCAAGCTGATTCTGTACTTTATTCTTGAATAATTTGAACTTTTCAAATGATTGAGACTTATGCCTCATTAAGTAGATGTAACCATATCTACTAAAGTCATCGGTAAAAGTAATGAAGTACTAATAACCTCCCTCGTTGAGCTTATTAGTCCTACAAACATGTATAGGCACAACAAGTCAGCCCTCTCAACTGTGTCGACAAAGGAGCCTTGGTCATTTTGCACAGTAAATAAGATTCACATGTTTTGAATGACTCTAAGCGAATGAATGTATTAGCCCGTCTTGATGGGTTTGGTCATTTCTCATTGACATGGCCCTGACGACGATGCGAAAGTAGGTTGGATTAGTCGTTGGACTTGAACCTCTTAGTATCGATGTTATAGATGGGCTTGGGTTGTTCCCGAGTTTAGAGCGTGAGACCATTAGATAAATGAACATTCCCGTAAAAATATACGCATTATAGATTGAGAAATATTATTCTTAATAATAAGTGAAATCCGTCCGTCTAAACGAGAAAGCCGAAATAATGTTTACGCTCCTGTAATTTTATAATAACAATTCGCTTTAATTAGAAAACAAGTCAGAAAGTCGAATCATAAACTCACATGGCTAATGCGGCTGACTCTTTCTCCATTCCTTGCTCGTAGGTCCGCCGCCTTTGCTTGATGATCTCTTGCTTGCCGGAGTCCTGCATTTACACAGTCTTGAGATCATCGATATCTAATACCCGTAGGCGAGTAGGCCAGTTGACACGTAGCATAAATACACGGAAGTGAGTAGCCTCGTTGCTCTTCTTTTTCATCAGATCTTCCACGTGGAGCTTACGATTCCTCTTCAGTGGCCTTGTTCATTACAGGGAAAACAAACTCCTCCTTGAGCGACTTTGACTTCTTGCCTTAGGCTTAAGGCTTGTCCTTTGCCTTTCTTAGCCTTATGCCTTTACCCTTTCCTTTTCTTTCATGCCTTCCCACTACGAACCACCAAGCCTTGGATTTGTCTTTTGAATGTTACGTCTGACATTTTTAACATTCCATAGCAACTTAGCGATAGATTTCCGTATAGGCATATTGTAGTTCATAACAAATTGATCATAAGATTCGAGCTGATAAGCATAGAATCGGTCCCGATAGCGACTCATGACTAATAGGAGCACCACGCTTATCGAGATGATCGATGAGACCACTTCATCTTTGTGCACTTCTTGAAGTGCGAGTCATCTTGCATGCATTCAAGCTGCTTTGGTGGTTGTAGCCTTTCTTGGCGTGCTTTCTCTTGGAACATTCCTTGAGATACACCATCATGTCGAATGCCTCCATTTTCCTCAATTATACGAGCTCGAGTTCGTGGTTGTGAGCGCCGAATAGGTTACATCCGCAGGTCATTGATCTTGCTATAAGCATCCCTTTTGGCTCGTGGGGCATTGATGCTTGAGGTTCATTAGGATTTCATTATCAAGAACATACATCTTCCTCTCTTGTTTAAGGACAATCCTCGGAGTTCGAGACAATCGAAATTTGTCAAATTAAGATTTTTCCTTTTCAGGGCAGATCCTTGAGTAAATGCTGATGTGTTGTTTGATGCCATTAATTACATACAAAAAATATGCAAAGCTTTTAATAAATGAGGTCTTTAATACTCCCACTAAATTCAAATAACTCTTTAATTAACCTGAAAACAATCTTATAGTTTCTTAGTGGGTGAAAATCACGTTTGACTTAAATTCAAGCTTAGCTTTGGCATAACCTTAAGCTTAAACTAAGCTGAGTAGAAAACTCTTTCCTTTTATGCCCATCGCCTAAAACCATTATGATAGCTGATTAAGTCTAGCCATATTCAATCTTATGTATATCACCATTATCCGTAATGTCTTCTACTAGATGGCTAATACACCTACTTTGGTAGAAACTATATTAAGGCGATCGAGTATTGTGGTGTTAATTTATGGAAGGCATTTTATGACTTAATATTTTATATGGTAAAAATTATCAAGTTGTTAGGTAAACTTTATAAACATATACATCATCCTGCTCTGAGCATATTAATAAGCATAAATGTAAGCGTGACATGTCATGGCCCGTTTCCTAAGGTGATCTCCATAAGCGATATGGAAGTCTCGAGTTACCTTTTACGATACCTTAACTTTATGGGCTTGTCTCGAAACCGAATGGGCCTGTTTTTCGTTTCTTCTTCATTACAAGCAAGTAATAATTGTATGCTATTTTATCTTTAAAATAAGAAAAGAGAGCGCACATGTTGTGTCGATACATTAACGACAAGCAGTAGTATGCTAATATAATGAAAAAGAGACACACATGTTGTGTCAATAAAAATTAACGACACCCGGTAGTATTTAAAAAATTCACGAACCACGTAATTAATACACCGCTAATTACATTGAACTAAGGGCCATGACATGCACCCATGCGAATTGAATATAAACACACATTAAGCATATAATCGGATTATGAATATGAATTAACCAATTGCAACGTTAGTCACATAAACAAATTTTAAGGCTAGCATGAGTGAGTTACTGCTTAGAAATTTCTCCTGATCATTAATCACACTTATAATTCTTATCATTCATCAATGCTGATTACTCTTAATCTAACAGTCCATCATTAATTTGGAACAATCCTACTTCATGTGTAATAATCTGTAACAGTCTAATCTTAATGTCTAACATTAATGTACTTGATCCCTATGATTAAGAATAATCTATGCTGATCCATTCTTAATGTCTAACATTAATGTATATGATCTTAAATTCAAGAATAATGCAACAGTCCATTCTTAATGTCTAACATTAATGTCTAACAGTCCTACAGATTAAGAATAATTTGTAACAGTCCATTCTTAATGTCTAACATTAATGTGTACTTGATCTGATTAATAGAATATAACGACCATACTTAATATGTACTTGATCTATTGATTAATAAGTATCTATAGCAACCATACTTAATATATAGCAGTCTAACAATTAATAAGTCGTAACGACCATACTTAATATGCCAGCAGTCCGTTCTTAATGTCTAACATTAATGTGTAACGAGTCTTGCGATTAGAATAATATATATGATTCATTCTTAATGTCTAACATTAATGTGTAACTTGATCCTCTTGATTAATAAGTCTATAACAACCATACTTAATATGTAGCAGTCCTGATGATTAATAAGTACGCATGCTGACCATACTTAGCCATACAGATCCTACTAGTGTAAGAATTTAACCTTGACCATACTTAATATGTAGGTCCTACTAATTAATCTTAAGTTGTATGATCTGTCAGTTAGAACCACAAAGAATTACGAACTTAGGAATTTGATTATGATCATCAGCAGTCTAATCCTAGTAGAACTTTTCATAGAATCATTTTCAATTTCTCATATGATGTTCTGGACTTCATACGAGAAAAAAAAAAAACATGACTGGATTAATGGATCAAATGGCATATCACATATGTGAAAACAAATACACTAAGCCCGAATCACGTTATATTACTTATAAAAATTAGTTTCACTAAATAGAAAAAAGCTCACGATACCCTTTGTTGGAATCCGGCCAGAAACGCCTTGTGAAATAAAAAATAATTTAACGTTGAATTGCATTAGTATCCAAGCGGTTTGATGAAACTAAACAATGAATCAAGGAAATCCGATGAAACTAAACAATGAATCAAGGAAATCCAGATCTTACCGCCTTGAGCCGAATCCTTTTGGGTAGTGCGGATTTTCTTGATCACACGCTTTATTGAAACACAAATAGAACTCGCTACGGAAGCGATCCGACGGCGAGCGAGCGATGCGGTGTCTGGCAGCCCTCTAAAGAGTATCCGCGATGACTAATGGTTGGGATGGATGTGCTAGCACCTTATGATAGGTCTTTGTCCCCTGAGCAAGACATCTTAGTGTCTTCCAAAACTCACAAAAAGAATTCTCTCTCAAAACCACCCACTTCGAACCACACTCCGCTTTAGATGATAAACCCCGTATTATATCAAGCCTCCCAAACCCTTTTATTAAAATGATTGACAAATGCCATTAAGCTGATAATGGGCTTGGAAGCTAATCATGGAGCTAAAGAGAGCCTTTCTAACATCCCGTTATAGCTCATTCTTGTGACCCCCATGAGTTCACTCCAATGTTAATGGACCCAAATCATATTCTAAGCTACAGGGTTATAATTAGTCTCTAACGAGACATTATAACTAGCGAATCAAGTGATTGATGACTAGAAAACCTTACCATGAGTGATATTAGTCCTTTGTCACACGATGTTTACGTTAAGCACAAGCATGGATGAAGTCATCTTTATACAACTTAATGTTTTTGTTGATTCTCAAGTACCTTGACTAAACAAATGATATTGATAACTATCAATCTCACATTCGAAGCACGACCATGCATTTCTGAGTCATATCAAGGCGATAGACATCTCCTTAGAATTAAGAGCGGGACAAATTCCTTCACTATCACTCATTCCTCCGCGATTGCTGCATGCCCTGACCACTTAGCTTGTATTACCATCTTGTTAAAGACGTCATTGAACTACGTCGGAGACAGTTCCTACGTGTAGGAATCCGTAGTGAATTCGGATCGAAGGACTCAAATACCCTTCTTGTGAAAGTGCGATGACACCAATCCATATAGTATTTTCTCATAGTGAGTCGATCCAATAACATGAACTTAACATGTATTTATGTTACAGGTAACATCTTATGTTCATAACTAGCGAAAATGTGGTCTTTCTCGGGAAAGCATAATAATTGCGCACAATTATTGTTACTGATAATGATGGCTATGGGCCCTATTTAGAATAGTGTTCTTATGCCTTAAGGTTTTTATAATAAAGTGCGCGCGCATTGACATAAAAATGGAGCAAGTATTAGAGGATGTGAATTTTATCGAGTTGACTAATTTAAATAACAAGATAAAATGATAAGCGCCTCATGTATATAAACATAGAATGATAATGTATCACGGGCTGAAACATATCCTTTAACTTGAGTTTTTGGCATAACTACGGTATTTGAAATAGTTTCTAGTATATCGAGTCAATCACTTTATCAATGAATTACATGTTAAAATCGGTCGAAAGTTTTGGCGTTATTATCGGGGATTAGTGATAATCTTATAGTAGCTTTTTCATTCAAGAAGTTTCGTTTAGTATAGAAAATAATTTACACTCAGTTTTTGAGTCATTCTTTGGGATTAGAACAAAATTTTATGGATTGATGATTCATAAAGAAAGTTTTCAGTTTGGACATTTTCAATTTTATTTTGAAAATTTTATAAATAGTTTAAGTTAATAACTTATTCAAGGTTGCTCATGTGCATTGAGCTCAATCATATGCATTTGATGGTTTTTCAGCAGATCCTTTGATTTTAGTGTATTATTATTTCAAGTACTCTTTCATCTGTAGAAAGCAGAAATAAAGCATTCTATAAGTGGACACTAAATTTAGAGAAAGCGAGAAATTTAAAGAAAGTGAAACAAAAGAAGCGTAGTGATGGAAAATGAAAGATCCATTAATCAAAAGTGTGCCCGTAGTAGTAGTAGAAGAGACCTCGGAGGTGAAACGATGGAAGACTTGGAGACCTATCATTAGGATGAAGGTGTTCGTAGTTAGGCGACCTACAATGAAATGACTACTTTGAGTACGAAGCTTTGTACTCATCGCCATGGTTGTGGCACTGCACGATTCCACAAGGCATCCAAGTGAGGATCCCAATGAACAACTGGGCATATTCTTTAGGATGAAAAATAAAGTGAGGTTGAATGGGGTAAAACCAGATGTTATGAAGTTGCAGTTGTTCCCATTTCATTAAGAGATTTCTTGATGAGATTGAGTTTGATTCCTTGCCCGAATGGATCGGTGTCCATAGGAAGGCTGGTCGAAGCTTACTTGGGTAGATTTTCCGTATGTTCTCCTTTAGAGAGGAAGGAGAATCATTTCATTTAAGCAAAACAAGATGAGGAGTGCTTTACAATGCTTGGGAGAATCTGGCGGTGCGAGGAGGAGTGCCCGATGCATGACATAAAATGAAATGGCCGCAATATGGATATCTTTTATCATGCAGATCTACACCTCAAGGTATCATTGATCTGCGACTTGTTGTGGTGCATTGAGAGGAAGAGTCTTGAAGAGGCGATCGACTCGTGAAGATTTGGCTAGGCGTACCATCCATTTGAAAGCGAGCTGGCAGCGATTTGCGATAAGGTGTGATTGAGCTCGATAGGACGGCTGATTAGGCGAAAGTTAGATACATTGATGATCAGGTTGGCTTGACTACTGGAAAGAAGAGTTCGTATGGGAACATGAAGTGGGAATTGTGAAGAAGTGACGAAATGCATAGCTAATGAGGACTTCTTGATGAGGTCCACTATCTCAGTGAAGCTCGGTATGTGAATGGCAGTAAAGTTAATATGACCCAGCCAATGACCTTCGATGACTACACACATACCTTGAGAAACCATGAGAACTTTTCTTATGGAAGTGAAGTGCAGCAAGGTAAAAGACTAGTGCAGAACTTTTAGCAGTAGTATGCCCCATAAGGTTTCCAAGGACAACAGTAGCAAGGCAGCCAAAGAGCTGAAAACTAGGGCCAAAGAAGGTCCAAGTCTGAGATTGTATGTTGGAGTTTACAGAGAATAAGAGACTGTTGAATATACATGAGCGTAAGTTTGTCGAGCTAGTAGCATTGCTGTAGCACTTCTGTAAACAAATGTGTTTCAAGCTAACACCAATGCATCTATTAAGAATCTATGTAGACTCGTGTAGGTAGTCGGGCTCGAATATGTAGAATCATCAGATTCTTCCTGCGACACCAAAAAAAGAACCCTAAAGATTGTGGCTATGGAAATTACACTTAGGAGTGGTAGAGAACTGATAAAAGAGGTTAAGAAAAGAAAAATTGATCGAGAAATGAAGCAATCAAATCGAAAGAGAACAAGCTAAATATAATAGAACTGATGTGATGAGCTGAAATCGAGGTGTAAAGAGGCAGCAAACCGAGGAGAAAACTGAAAAAGAAGGAGGAAGTGAAGACCTATCACATTCCTATTCCATTCCCTCAGAGAATGCAGAAGTAAAGGATGGATGACTAGCTACTAAATTCTTGAACATAAGTTCACAGTAAATCGAGATTAACATTCCCTTGGTGAGGCATTGACTCAAATGCCTCATTATGCCAAGTCTGGCGAAGGACATCTGAGAAAGAGAAGGATTTTGATGAAGCATGATGTAAGCCTATCGCACCTCGAGTGCAAGACTAAGAACTTGCCATTAAAAATGCAAGATCCAAGCAGCTTCACCATTCCCTGTACCATAGAAAATTACAAATTTAGAAGAGCTTGATGTGATTTAGGAGCAAGTGTAAATTTGATGCCATTATCTGTTGTGAAAAAACTCAGTTTAGGGGAGCTTACTCCTATAGCTATGACTCTTCATATGGCAGATATAACTATGGCTCAGCCAGAGGGTATACTAGAAGATGTATTGATCAAGGTCAGAAAATTTATTTTCCCTATGGACTTTGTTGTGATAGATATTGAGGAAGACAAACAAATTCCACTTCTGGTGGGTAGGCCCTTCCTTGCCACTAGAGTAGCCTTGATTGATGTGAAGAAAGGAGAACTCACTCTTTGCATAGGAGATGAAAAAGTACACTTCAACCCAATCAAGCTCGCGAGTCTCGATTTTTGAAAGTCGAATGTAAGAGTTGTGAAATGTAGTTCCTATCATTTGAACTGATGATGATTGTAAGATTCAGAATTCAATGAATGAGAATATAATGAATTTCCAGTATATTGAGGATCTTGATGTTGAACATCTGAATGTCAGTCTTGAATTAAAAGAAACAGTACTCAGTCTGAATGAAAATAGTGCAGAAAAATCAAGCAGCAATGAAAAGAAGGTATAAGAAGTAGAAAATAGTTCTAAAGGGTTAATTCTGAAGGAATTACCCAAACATATGAAATACACCTTCTTAGGAGCTCAAAGAGCACAACCCGTAATAATAGCAGCTGACTTGACAGTAGAGAAAGAACAAAACTCCATTAAGTTTCGTAAAGTATAAAGAAGCCATACTCTAGTCACTGAAGATTTCAGTGATCACCCATCAAATTTACATGCATAAAACTCGAGGAGAATGCAAAAAAGATTAATTGACCATCAGAGAAGACTGAACCCAGTTATGAAAGAAGTTGTCAAAAAAGAAGTGCTTAAATGGCTGAATGCAAGATTTATTTATGAAATCTCATAAAACCCTTGAGTGAGCCCAACTCATGTGGTTCCTGAAAAAGGTGGATTCACAGCCATCAGAAATGAGAAGAATGAATTAATTCCAATAAGAACTATGACAAGATGGAGGGTTTGCATTGACTACGTAAAATTGAACACGCCACTAGAAAGTGATCACTATCCTTGCCCGTCATTGATCAAATGTCGGATGTGTTGGTAGGACACTTACTTTTTCAATGGATATTCTGGATATAATCAGATTGCCATAGCCCCTAAGGACAAAGAGAAGACCACCTTTACTTGTCCTTATGGCACTTTTCTTTTAGAAGGATGCCATTTGGATTATGTAATGCTCCATCCACCTTTCAAAGGTGTATGATGTCCATGTTCTCAAATTAGGTGGAGGATGCTATGGAAATCTTTACGGATGACGTCTTAGTTTATGGATCCAGTTTTGAGAGCTGCCTAAAAAATTTAGAAACTGCACTTTAGAGATGCCAAGACAAAAACATAGCTTTGAATTGGGAAAAATGCCATTTCATGGTAGCATAAGGTATTGTCTTGGGGCATAAATTTCTATAGCTAGACTAGAAGTAGACCAAGAAAAGGTTTATGATGAGATGGCTCTGCAAGGAATCCAGCTGTGCGCATTTTTTTGATGTAATGTAGTGACTTCACGGGACCCTTCCAACCCTTATTTGAAATATATATTCTCCTAATGTGGATTATTTATCCAACGGGTGGCGCCTATAACTTGTCCCGTAAATGATGCCAACATGGGGCCAAGGTTTATTCAAAGAAACATCTTGAGCAGATTTGGAGCCCCAAGGACAATCATTAGTGATGAGGGAAGCCATTTTGCAAACAAACTATTTGCAAAAATAATGAGCAGATATGGAGTCAAACATGTTATGGGATTAGCTTATCACCCTCACTAAACGTGACAAGTCAAATATCCAATAAAGATCAAGAATATATTGAGAAGACAAGAAGTATAAGCAAAAATGATTAGTCATTCAAGCTAGACGATGCATTATAAAGCCAGAGGATCGCTTATAAGTCTCCTATCAAATGTCCCTATACAGATAAGATTGGGAAGCCTTTCCATCTCCTCAACTCAATATAAGGGGCAATGTGGGCAATCAAGAAGCTAAACTTTGATTTCCAAGATGGTGAAAAGAGACCGCCGATGACTAACTCGAAGAGCTTAGAATGAAGCCTATGACAATGCCAGGATCTGCAACGATAAGACTAAGAAATTGCATAACTAGACGATACTAAGAAGAATTCAAAATGGTGAGAATCGCCTCCTCTTCATACAACTTAAGGCCGACTTTATGTGGAACTTAAGTCAAGATGCAAAGGGTCTTTACATGAGTCGCACTACACCTTTAGAGCAAAGGATAATCAAAACAATTCTGGAAATGAGTTCGAAGTGAATGGTCATAGGCTAAAACATTACCTTGGAGGAAGACCAAATTAAGAACAATCCCATATTTAAAGAGATCAAAAGAAGTGCTTAAACGAGAACTCTTCTCCTAGTTAGTGTAATCCTTGTCTAAGAGCCATTGAATGGTTGAAACTTGAGTTAGAAGTACGAGCAATTTGTACATTTTAGTTCAAAAGTTTAGGACCGGTATGAGGATTTTGAGATTGTTCGAACGGTCCGGTAGACCCCAGGCATTTTCGGATAGTCCCGAGTCGAAGTGCAGGGCCCATTTTTGGAGAGAGATGCCTTATTTGGATTATGAGGCGATTTTCCGGTTTGTCCATGTGTACAATTTGAGTGTGTTTGCTAAATTAGAATAACGCTATGTTATTCGGTGTGAGAAAAATCATGTGGTTTTATGCTTTCGAATTATGTATTAACATGAATTGCTTGATGATGTAAATTATATCGTAGAAAAATATAATTGTCCGTGAATTATGAATGTTGTACACATGAAATGGCATGACTGCATTCATATGCACGGTCACATCATGTCGAGTCGGGTGTGGTTGCATAGAAATGGTTAATTCACCATTCTTGGTAGATATGCAGTGAGCTTAAAATGGGCGACGTCAAATTGAGACTCCGGTGATATAAAGACGAATATATATATATATATATATATATATATATATACATACGTGTGTTGGGCATATATAAGTTGGGGTAAAATTCCCCCAGGGTGAAAGACCCAAATCTATATGCGGTTAGACATGATCACTGGAGGTGAAAGCCCGTAAAAATGTTGGAAGGCATATGACGATCCTGTGGTGTGACCCCAAAAAATGATGTGGCCCATAAATAAACACATGGGATTTGATGAAATTCAAATGCGTATTGGAGGTCGGTCCAATGAGTCAAGTCATTGGGTGAAACACCAATGATTAGCTTTTCACACTTAGCTTTGCATGTGTGAGGGAGTCGGACGGGACTCGGGTTGTGGGCATGAGGAGTCATATCTCATGCATTTCATGAATATTCCATATAGGATTGCATCATTCAAATGGAATGTGATTGGATGTTTTCATAGTTGCCATTACCATGCACATTTTAGGCGAGGGTAACCCTTATAGGAAATTCATCTAGGCATTGCCTTTGTGGTGGGGCTCAATTTCAGTCTTGGAAGTGGGATCAAACTCTTGAGACCTCAGTTATGAAGAAAAGGCCATGTTGGCTTTGTTTTGTGTTTTGTAAAGTTTGGGTAGAAAATCCAGTTATCGTATGTGTAAGGAACAAAGAGTTGTAATTAAACTCATTTTGTATGATTAAAACATTTTGGCAAGTTTTCAGGTTCTTATTTGTCATTGTAATAAAAGGTTAATTTATATGAATTAGGGTGTTTTGGAAGGAAAGAAAAGGAAAACTAAGTGTAGGAGGACCCGGAGAGACTACTACCCATTTTTGGGTCCTCTAACCGCGATAGAGGGAATTTTGTGCAGTGAGTTTCTCTGGCCACTGGGTCGTGCAGTGTACGTGGCCGGCGGCGAGTTCTTAGGCGGGCGCACGGCCCGGCTAAGGCGGTGGGGGCGTGCGCCGCGATACTGCCGGTGCATGCAGGGCAGATTTTTTGAGCTATGTGTTACGGTAGGTCCTTAGGTGTCGCCAACATGGCTCCCGGGCCTGTTGGGAACATTTGGAGTCGCCAGGCTTTCTCGGCGAAATTCCAGAGCCCGTGTCGCGTGCTGGGCGTAGTGTCTGACGAGGGGGTTGGCCTAAGGCAGGACATTCCTATCGTGACTGGGCACGACATGTCTCGACAGTGCCGCGCGCATGGCGGTGCTGCATGGCGACCCGCGTTCTGGCGCTCGGCCGGGGGGCCTTGGCGCACTCATAGCCCGAGCTGTGACTTCTCAAGGACTATCGCCCGCAGAGAATCCGAGACGCGGATTTCCTATGTCGCGGCAGTACCGCGGCCGAGAGTGCAGCGGCTCCGCGCCTTAAGTGCGATAGCATGGCGGCGAGGCACGACACGGGAGCGGTGCTCACAATCGGCGCTGGCAGTGCGCGCCAGCGCGGCGGCGGTGTGCACGGCGTGGCGACCACGGCGCCAAGCTTGCTCGGTTGGGCGCACGACAAACTTGTCCAAAAGTTAATAATGCACTATGTTGTGTCCTGTTTGTGATACTGTTCATGGACACTATTCATGAGCACTGTTCAAAAAAATAAAAAATAAAAAAAAAACCCCTGGGAAAATGGGGTGTCATAGAGAACACATTATAACAATGTCTAGCTAAAGACAGAAAATTGAGCAGCTATTTGGGATACAACCCAAGCAATTTTTATTTTTAATTTAGAGTTTGATTTTGTTTAATTCATTATGATTTTAAATAGTTAGTTGACTGAGTAGTTTTGTTTGAGTTTATTTAGAACTGATGTTAGACAAATTTTGCTTAATTTGGAATAGGAAATTTTATGAATATCTATAGAATCTAAATGGAAGCACTTCAACCCAAATTCAACGATGTAGAATTTACCACACAAGGGAGTTCCTTTCCCTAACTTGTTCTTTGAGGATAATGCACATGTTAAGTTTAAGGGAGTGTAATTTTTCATGATTTGAAATTTGCATAGTAGCTTCATTGTTCCTTTGTTAAATTTTTTTTTTTTAGTTTGAGTGATAATTTTCAGTTTGCATAATTTCTACAGTACAAAGAATATTTGCTGAATATTGCTGAGTTGAGAACATGAGCTTTGGTGTCCATGCTTGAATTGAGATAATTAATTCTTGTTAAAATTATATTCACAAGCATGAATAGAGTATGCATAAAGGAAGAAGAGGAAAGCAAGTAAAAATCTGAAAAAAGAAAATGCCTTCTCAATGTCGCAACATTGACAACAATGTCGCAACATTGGATCCAAATAGTTCTCTAATGTCGTGACATCGACCCCAATGTCGTGACAATGACACTCAATGTCGCCACGACACAATTACAGAAAAGCACACCAAGAGTGACATACCTTGTCGCGACATTGGGGGTCGATGTCATGACATCAAGACAGTGTCACGACATTCTTGATTCAATGTTGTGACATTAAGTTAAGTCACCCGAGAAATCTGACGAAATAATAAGCTACATGCCTGCATTTTCAATGTTGCGACATCAAGGAAATGTACATTACAATTTCAATGTCACGACATTGAGTTGAATCACTTGAAATTTTTTATCAATGTTGTGACATCGACACTCAATGTCGTGACATCGCACTTAGGGCAGCTTGGATATATAAAGGAACACAGTGAAAAATTTTCAAATCAAAACCAAATCTCTCAACCTTTCGAGCCTTAAGATTTTCCAAATTTCCATTTCTAAGACCAAACGATGTGGAACCCTAACTCTCCTACCCTAAACGAGGTAGTTGAAAACATCATAGAGGAAGTATTAAGATAGCGAGCCGAACAAGAGAACTAGGAAGCTATCTGGGAAGTGGGGCAAGAGCGGGAGACTGAGGTCGAGGTTGGAGCGGGGAGATGGTAAAGCTCTCTACTCGGCAGGGGCGGGAAACATAAGAACACCTCGCAAACAAAGGGTTTGTAGAAGAGAGAGGGTTCAACAAGCTCGTAGCTCCTTTAAAAGAGGAAATTGAGAAAATGGGTTGGGAAACTGTGAGAAGGTGTTTGTTTGTTTTTTATACATAGACCAAATCTGAGGAAGTAATCAACAAATCCAAAGACTTTTCAGTCCCTAGCTGGAATGCCAAAAACTTGATTGACTAAATTTGATACAAATAAGTGTTTAGCCCTTTCGTGAAAGGGTCCATTAAAAATTGATTTTGGTCTAAATCACTGCACAAGTAATAAAAGAGGATTTAAGTCCAGATATCATTCCCACGAGGATTGATGATAAATCAAAAGATCAATTACCTAATCTACTCAAGATCCTTACTATTTAAACTCCAATGTTTAAAAATGATTGGGTTTTAAACTAAAGTAATAGTAAAAACTAAAATAAAATTCTATAACTACATGTAAAGAATTCAAATAATTGGTTTGGAAAGTTCACTAGGTAAGTTAACACTGGGAAATAGATCAGTTTATAATTATAAATTTTTGCATCATTTTATAACATAGTTCAACCATTAGTTTGAAATCTGAACTTGTCAAAGATTGCAAAGTAGTATGGTTTGGATTTCTCCATACACCATACATTTCACTAATTAAAAATCCATGTTCCTTTCGGATAAGAATAAAAACCTCTTTCTAAGATCTGAGTACTTTTCATTTTGATACTTCACTCAAGCTTAGGATTGTAGGGTGTCTTACCCTATACGAGGATATTACAAGCCTTATATCCCAATTCCATGTTCCTTTCGGATACACGAGTCTAATAAGTTACATGTAGAATAAAAACCTCTTTCTAAGATCTAAGTATTTTTCATTTTCAATACTTCACACTCAAATCTTAGGGTTGTAGAATTCTTGCCCCTATATACAGGATATTGCAAGCCTTCTCCAATCTAATTTGTAACTCATCCATCGAATCTGAAAAAATTCTCTATTTCCTTGATTCGTCCCATGCTAACGGGATCAAGATCCTTTGATCGGATAGAGGAGGAAACCTCTGATCAATTAAATTGAGCATCATCGACTATCCTCACCATGGGTAAGTTAGTGATTTATCGAGTGATCTTTCGAGGAGTTCAATGGTTCCATAATGATAGTCTAACATACGCCCCAGTAATTACTCCGCCTCTTAGGAATCCTCACGTCTTTGTGACTTAAGGGAAGCTCCTCAAAATCGAGGCAGATACGGGTCCTTGCTTTTCTGGGTACACGCTGTATTACGAACAAGTGGCTTGAGAATAATGTGATTAAAATCATTATTATTTTGAGACTATGACGCTTCTTTCAAGTTGAGCATAAAAGAATAATTAACATCGATCCATTCCCAGATGGAGCTCAGTATTTCAAAACTGGATTACAAATAACATTAACTAATTGATAAGGAAAATTCACTGAAATTGCAAGTGAACTGAAATCAATGAACTCCAAAAAATTTCCAAGTTCCATTCATGTCAGACAGTAATGAAAAAATAAAATTTTATAGAGAACCCAGCTTGAAACTTCACCAGTTCCTTTGTTTAATCCTAAAAGAACTAACTAAGTACTAGCTAAAAAACAAAATTAATGAAAATAGAAAAAAGAAAAATAAACGAGAAAATAATATACAGAAGTCTAGAAGCCACTAATTCTTTACAGTTGCGGAAGGCTGCCTGATGCCACTAGATGCTTCTATTTATAGATTTTCAAATGATGGGCCGCACTTCAAGGCTGAAATTATGGATCCCTAAAAATTCTAGCCCATTTGGTCGCTTTGTCGTGACATAGAAAATTATGTTGCGACATAGTTTTGTGCCTTTTCTTGAACTATGTGTGATGAGTTATCTTTGGCTCAGTCTTGTTCTTGTCACAACAAGAGTGTCTTGTGTTGCGATAATTCTTGGGTGCCTTATAGCTTGAATACTTGAATAGTATGTCGTGACAGAAAACTTCTTTATCACGACTGGGTAATTGGGTAGATAAATGGACAATTGAGGCTCAAGTTTACCTAGATTCCACTTACAACTCAGCGTATTTTCCTTTATTCTTCATTCTTTACTTTTCCATTGATGTCAACTTTCAAACAACCCCAAACTTGGTTTGGTGCATCATTCTGCATACTCTCTATTGTGGTATTTTTCATGACTGCTTTTAGGTATGAGATTCAGTTTCTCATATTAGAAGCTTTTTTTCACAGTAAGGAAACATAGGTGATCTGATGTTTTGTCTTTTCAGCTTTCTACCTTAGGGAACTTTGGGTTAGTAGCTCCCATCACAGGTTGGCATTAGGGTACTAGGTGTTGAAACACCCATAAGAACTTAATTGTTCAAGGGAGGAAGGCTACAAGACAAAACTCATTCCACCTTGATACTTTGTATTTTCACAGCTTCTTTTCTTCATTCTTTTTCCTCTTTCCTCATCTCAATTGGTTTTCCTTTTTATCCTTTATTCTTATCCTTGTTTACATTTAAAATTATCCTCCCCCAAACATGTCGTATTCTACTATTGATGTACTTGTCATGCATTATGGACAAACAAGGGTTCTTTGTTGTAGGATTAGATTTAAGGAAGGATTTAGGCTTTTCATTTTCTGTTTGATGATGAAATTGGCTCTTGAAACAAATCAAGGAACTAAGGTGTATGCATATGCATATTACAAGGGTAAGCTTTGAAAGGTTCAAACTTCCAAGAATGGCTATATCATTTCTTGTTGGTGGTATTGCCTAAGATTTCGCCTTGACTAATAATCTAACAAGGACTTTAGGGAGATTAATAATCTAACAAGGACAACAGAGTTTACACTGAGCGTGTTGCGGTATAAGCGAGATATCTGATAGTTCGGGATATAGTGCTCTTGGTAGTGTAGGTTGTTGTGCTTTGGGCATTGCGGTGGGGTTCAATTATGTGGGAAATGGTTTGAGAACATGCTTTTGGGCTCTTCCTTTTGCTTCTTTTCCTTTACCCTCCTCGATTATAAGGCGGGATTTCTTATCTCTTCTCCGCCAAACTTGACACACATATCGAGGATTGAAAACCCTTGAGACAATTCAATACAAATCCTTTAAAAGCCTGAATTGTAAATTTGTTGTTGACTAACTAACTCCTCTACCATGAGTACTCGCGCACTCTTCCTCTGGTGGACATTGCTACTAACCCGATGGGGTTTTCAATGGAGTCTTACAAGTTGTCCCATTTATGCTAAAGTCATTTTGGCCATCCCAATTTCTTGTTCAAATTGTCTTCACAGACAATTCTCTCTCTTACGCTACGCCACAAAGTCTTTCACTATCTGGGTAAGGTCAGAAATGACTTGTTCAAATGGATTATTTGCGTGGTGGTGAGGTATTGAGGATTGAGCATAATATGGAGGGGTTCGGGAGGTGCATACGTGGAAGTCTTGGTTCCCATGAGGAATTTGTGTGATTCCCACGATATGGTTGTAAAGTACTGCCATGGTGAACTCATCCATTGGTTTCTATAGTCCCTCATGGACTATATTGTTAGTTCTCTCGGGTTGCGACTTTGCCATGGTGGTTCGTAATCCCTCATGGACATATATGCACTAGGGTTACCCCTTGCCACATGTTGACCGTACTGTGATGAGCTTAAAGTCATCTCTTTTGATCCATTTTAATTTAGTTTTAGGTTAAATTGAATAATAAATATGCGAATTATGAAGAAACTCACTGATTTGTCATTAGCGAGGAAGGAAGCAAGAAAGAGAAAATCACGACAATAAGTGGATAAAAATGCGATCCAATGGTAGAAGCGAAATAAAAGCAATTGGTGAGACTATTGATGCAGTCTTGAAGTCTACCGCAGTCCAGGTTCACGAGGCCTTTGGCGACATCGGAAGATTAAAGGAATTTGGTACAGGTCGCGGCCGGGGATCACAAACGCGTGGGCGGCGAGGAATGATGCGAGAAATTAAAGTGATGTCGTGACGGGAAGTGACGAAGTCGCGACATCATAAACAACTTGATGCAACTTCGTGACGTCGATTGATGTCGCTGACGAGAAGAATGATGTCAGCGACACCAGAATGCAACCAGTTGATACCAGCGAAATTATGGATGAAGTCAAGACATCCGCAAGAGAACATCTGGAAACGAAAGCGTGAGTTGATGTGACGCCAAAGCCCCATTCCGCGGCGGTCATTTACTTGATGTCGGCGACAAGAAGGCGATGTCGCGACACCTGGCTAAGCGGTAAGGGTACAAGAGAATCTGGCTGATGTCACGACATCGAGGAACACTCATTGAATGCGATGAGCTAATGTATGACAGAAGAAGCGAAGTCGCGACATCCCAGAAAAACGTCATCTGAAGCGGACAAAGGCTTTCGGCTCAATGTCGGGACATCAGACGACCATTTCACAAGGCTGCGATAACAGGGAGTGATGCCGCGAACCGTAAGTCATCAGTCATGCAGAACATGGAAGAGCTGTCCTTGACATGAAAGAGCGAGGTGCGTGAGCAGTTCTGGGCTGGGTACTTGAAATCCACGGGTTACATTGGGTTTAGGGCCCAAGCTGAAACCCTATAAATAGAAAGCTACCATTAGAAGCATAGAGTCGCGAGGGCGCATCAGAGGAGAGATCTGGTAGCCTAGGCTTCACTTTTATTTTTCATTTCTTTTCTTTTCTTTTCTTTTCTTTTCTTTTCTTTTCGTCATTTTAGAACAGATTGTTTCTCGTATTTTCTCTTTCATTTCTTTTTCGTTTTATTTTGTTTGGATCACAGATATTTATCGTTGAGGCGAAGGCCGAATGTTGAAATCAATTTCTTTCAAATTACTACGGAGCGTATGGAATTTGGTTCAGGTCCATGAAATTCGATTGTTCGGTTCAGTCTCTGTTCGTTCTATTGATCGGTGGAATGTGATGCGTGGTCGATGTCGAGGAATTTCGGCCTCCATTAAGAGGGCGTTTTAGTTAGAATTGATCTTTCTGTGGTACTTTCCGATTATCTTGTTCATTTCGGTTCTGAATTTCGCGAGATTATTGGTTTATTGATTTTGGATCTGAATATCAGTTTCTATACTAGTTAAATTGCGTCATTACCACGATTTCAAGAGTCCTGCGAGTGACACGGGAAGACAATCCAGGGAGTAATGTAGTTCTTTGAAGGTATACTAACTTTTTGCTATTAGGGATCGTTAAGCTTTGCAAGTTCACTTAGATAAATCCTCTTCTCACTTGAAGTCAAAGAGCAGGTTGAGCAGGCTTATCTATTTTAAACGGCGGAAATTTCACCTCGGTCGGGATGGTAAGGGGCCAAATCACGTGGGTGAGGATCTAATCAAGGAAGGTTGATCTATTCTAATTTCGAGGAAGAGAGTAATTTGGAGTTGTATATCAGTGGCCCAGATAACTTGGGAGCTAAGGTATCACAGTCCATAAAATGGGTATGAAGTATTATGAGAAAATACAGTTAAGAGTCCTTGTTAAAAGTAGTTATCTCATTCCCTGTAATTCGAGAGAATCAGGATAAAATGAGATAACGAAGTAATGGAGTGTGGAGAGATCAGTGCACTACAATTGCCTTGGGCCCAGTTACGAAACTTGAGATAATCAAGAAATTTAATCAATATTCACTCTGAGGTGTTCGTTCACTACGATTTCATTTCTCTTGATGTGTATCTTTTATGATATTAGTTTATTATTCATTTCTTGTTATAGAACTTAGTTTTACCTTCATTCATTTTATTTCGAGTTTAGTCTAATTTCATTTCTTTGAGATTGGTTTGTTCTCGACTTTTCTGTTTGAACTTTTTAAAATTATCAATTGATGGTCCAAATAGTATGAATTCGAGGTAGTCGCAGGGTAGTTGATGAAAATTCTTGAGATCTACACATTGGGATCGATGCTCGGACTCAAATCCATTTATTATTACTTGTCGACACATTGCACTTACAGTGTATCTCTTACCAAAACAAATTTGAAAAGGAGATAGAATTATAGGAATCTTTTTGAGTGATCAACAAGTTTATGGCGAGATTTCGAGGATTAGACAATAGTCCTCTGGTGATAACGACATATAAATTTGTATATGTGTTTTGGTTAAGAGTCAACATACTGTCCCTCTTCCATTGGGTTCAAATTCAACCTTGATTAAGAAACTCTATCCCACTAGAACATGAACCCCTGCAACAAGAACAAAACAAACACCAAACAAGGAGAAAAAAACAACTCTACCAAAAAGGGGTAAAGTTAGCTAAAAACAAAATAAAAATGAAACAAGATTAAACCTGCGAAAACACTTAAGATATATATACAAGAAAAATTCACCAACTTGTGATGAGGATCACAAATGTTCAGCAGGTCATCTGAAAATTAGCACTTAGGCACCATCGACCACGGTGCCATTTGATTCATCTGCATTAGGTGTTATGAATCAGCCAAAATTTATAACCTAAATTTCTCTAACTGAAGTAGGTAACTCTTGCCGGTATAGCGACTCAAGGATCGAACAAAAGATGGGTTTTCTTCGTACCAAATGATTCTGATGGGCTCAAAATGGTGAATTTGTTTTGGATTTTAGGATTTGGTGTAAAAAGTGTGTGTGGAGTTGATGTTGTAGAATTGAAAATAAGCAGAAATAAACTAAAATAAAGTGTAAAGAAATCCCTTGAAGTGTTGAGTGCTAGGTTGGGTTGCTTCAGGGTTACAAAGGTCGAGTTTCATTTCCTCTCGGTTGGGGAGGATGACCTATAATCAATTCGAGCAGGATCTTCATTTAACTTTAAAGAAACTAAGAAGCCTAATAATTTTCCTTTTGATAGAAAGCATTTATTTAGCATTTATGGTTCCTCGGTGAAAATCTATCACCTTGACCCATCGACAAAGTTAGTAAGGGCAACTAATGAATCTCGATTGGATCTAATAATAATCCACTGAACCCTAAAAAGATTACAAGTATTGATAAATGAGGATGCATCTACGAGTAGAAAATATAACCCTTAACCTACCACCTCAATGAAACAAGTAAATAGCAACTAATGGATATCAGTGTATCTAAAGATAAGAATACAACTGAACCACTAAAGCTTGCAAGTATTGGCGAAGAAGTACATCGAAAGAGCTTTAAACCTAGAGTTGCAAATTTAGGGCCAAAATGTGAAACACACAAGCGTGAAAAGCGGGGAACAAAATGCAAACCTTACTTCCCCAAGCCTAGCAACCCTCTTCTTCTAAGGTTTGAGGCTTTAATATTCAAGCCATCCTTGAGTTGTCATCCTCGAGGAACTGTGTTTCAGTTCACTGAAAGTGAGGAAAATAGGAGAGAGAAGAGAGAACGTGAAGGCCAAAAAAAGGCGCCTGTATTGGAGAATGCTTCAAATTAAAGTTAGGTCACAAATTGTTCAGAAAATGGCTTATTTAGCCTTACAAATAGGTGAAAATACCAATCTAACCTAACTAGTATAATTATAGTGAGGGTAGAAATGAAATTAACCAAAAACGGGGTCGTTTGTACACAAAAAGAGGGAATAGGGATTTTCGCTGCAGGCGAAAATTTCGTTATATAGTGAAATTTCGCTTTTGTAGCGAAAATTCGCTATGTAGCGAATTTTCCAGCTTGTAGCAAAAATTTTCTATTCAACACTATTCATCCTCCTGTTCATCACGCACTATTCATCTGATTCATGCTATTTTTGCTTTCTTTCGCACTACGATATTCTTTTCTTGATTTTGTCATGTCTGAGGATTCGACGGAATTCTTCATGCTTGGAATATTCAAACAAACTTAGCATTAAAAGCTTGCAAAAACTACAAAATTAGCCACAAAATATGATCAGTAGTACAATAGGGACCCGAACATGTCAATTGGGTTAATTATAACAATTAGTACACAAAAAGCACTCAAAACCTATTAAAAATAGGGTTCAAAATAGCACTTTTTGGGCACTAATCACACCCCCAACCGACACATTGCTAGTCCCTTAGCAATGCAAGAAGAAAAAAAAAACATATAAAACTATAACAAAATTATGTTACAAGGTTGCGGTTAAGGTTGTGAAGAAGTAGTGCCTAACCCTCGATGAAAATTAGAAACCTTTAATAACTACCTCGAGAGAATGAATGCCATCTGAAAATGGAGTATCAAAAGAGCTTCCTTCTCGATGACTCGACCGGGGAACTTCCACCCAGTCCTAAGTGTTTGTTTGATTGGCTCTCGACAATAAACGCAAATTGCACTCTCCCCTGACCAAACTCTTTGGCACAACCTAGTATGCTAACTAGCCTAAATAGATCGGGACCCACCTCTTATTATAATTCTTTTTTGTGTTGTAGGGTTACAATACTTTAAGGACCCACCTCTTGTACACAATTCTTTCCATGTTGCGAGGAAGTTGTATTACGACAGGCAGGTGTTGTCGCGACAAATATTACGCCTTCAGTTCGGCATTATGTTTACCTTCCCTGGAAACTATCTTGTTCCATTGCAGTGTATATATTTTCCCATTCTCTGTTGTGACCTACTTTCTTCTGTCGCGACCTAGCTCATTTGTCAACAATCAGATTATGGTGTTGCGACACAGGAAATGTTGTTGTGACATGGTTTCTTTGGTAATTTCTTGGAAGTTTGTCGTGACCCAGAAAGCCTGTCGCGACATTAGATTACTGCAAATGCTGTTTTTCTCTTCTTTCTTGTTGGATTATTCTCCTTTTTGAATTAAAGCACACCCAAAAAACCTGAGTTTATTAAATATTCCATAATTTAGCATTAAAATAGCTCTGAAAATATTAAAAACAAGACAGAAAAATGGATTAAAAGTAGATGAGTTTAAGACTCATCAGTGGCCAAGAAATTACTGACCAAGAAAATATCCTCTGAAAATATCCTCTAAGAGAATTTTATGCATGCAAATAGAAGGATTGATTCCTTTCAAATCTTCTACTGACCAAGAAATTACTTCCTTGTATTTTTTGAGAATCTCTAGCGATTTACGTTCTTAAGCTTGATCAATCGACTGATATAATCTCAAGTTTTGCTTTTTCTTATCCTAAGAAAGCATACTTCAAGCGTTGGGTAATTTCTTTAAGGTTAACCCTTTTGAACTTGTTTCTATTTCTTTTGTCTTCTCTTCATTGCTGCTTGATTTTTTTGTATTGTTCTCATTCAAACTTAAGACTGTTTCCTTTAAATCAAAACTGAAAGTCAGAAATTCACAATCAAGATCCTCAAGATGCTGGAAATTCATCTCATTTTCATTGATTGAATTCTGAAAATTACAACCAACCGATTAGGTGATACAGGAGACTATTGTTTTATAGTCTTACAATCTATACTTTCACATTGAGGAAACTATTTTAGGCTGTTTAGGTTGAAGTGTCTTTGCTTCATCTCCACCACAGTGAGTTCTCATTTCTTAACATCTATCAAGGTAGCTCCAGTGGCCTGGAAAGGTCTTCCAAGCAGTAGTGGAACTTGTGTATCTTCCAACAAAAATTAATTTTCCCACCTTGATGAGTACATCTTCAAGGACTCCCTCTAGGTGTGCCATTGTTATGTCTACCAGTTGTAGGGTCATAGATGTGGGAGTAAGCTCCCCCAAACTAAGTCTCTTTACCACTGATAATGGCATCAAGTTGATGCTTGCTCCTGAGTCACATAAAGCCTTTTTAAATTCAAAATTCCCAATGGTGCAAGGAATGGTGAAGATACCAGGATCATGCATCTTCATTGGTAAGCTCCTATGGATTATGACACTGCATGTGGTTGTCAAACTCACCACTCCTTCAACAATTCCTCTTCTTACTCAGAATGTCCTTCAAAAACTTAGAATAGTTAGGCATATGAGCCAATGCCTCAACAAAAGGTATATTAATCTGTATCTTCTTGAACATATCCAAGGATCTAGAGAACTACTCCTCAATTTATCTTTAAGGCCTCCGGGGAATGGAATATATGAGGCATGTAAGGCTTGCATTTTCCTTTTCTTTTGGTCCTCCCTTTCTCACTTATTGCTCAGTCTGTACCTCTTATTTCTCATTTTCTTGAGTGGTGCAGGCATCAACTTGTTTTCCAGTTTCTTTTTCTTCTTTCACTTCTTTTTGGTGTACCGCTCATGTTCTTTTGCTTACCAACTCTACCTTACTCCTCGAGTCACCACCATATAGTCCTTAGGATTCTTCTTTGTATCACTTAGGAAGGCATTCTTGGACTGGTTCTGCATTGTTAGGGCTAGTTGCCTTACTTGTGTCTCCCGATTTTTTAGAGAGGCATTAGTGTTGGCCTGAAACACATTTATGTTTGCCGGAAATGCTCATGAATATTTAGCAGCCTCTTATTCCCTCCCATGAATGTCAACATTTGATCTTCAAAGGATTGAGATCTCCTTTGTCCTTGATTTTCTACTCTCTGACTCCCTTGCTGTTTTTGTCCTTGGAACCCATGTGGAGCATACTATTGTTGAAAGTGCGCGGTCTTGGACTTCTTTGACTTTCCTATCCATATGAGGATTCTCATGGTTCCTAAGTGCTGGTGTGTAGTGGGTTGGCAAGTTGAGGTTTGGCTTAAAGTTGTAGCTTTTATTACCATTGACAAACTGAGCCTCCTCAACTTGAAAGGGACCCTCATGGGTTAGTCCCTCATCAACACTACTCTTCTGCTCATTTCCTTCCACTGTTCGCACGTCATGTGCTTAATGTATTATTTTATCTTTGTTTCCCAACTTGTTCATCAATGCATAAAGTTTAACCTCTATAGAAGTCATCTTGTTTAACTCACATCCACATGCTGATTATAACAGCTGGCACTGAAGTCTCGAGATGGAGCTGCGCCAGTTTCTTTTGTTAGATCTTCAATCAACTGTCTTGCCTCTTCAGCACTTTTCCTCTTGAATGCTCCACAGCATGTTGCATCAATTATACCTTTGGAGGTGTAGTTCATAGAGTGGTAAAAGATGTCCATTTGGGTGGTCAAATCTATTCCATGCATTGGGCATCTTTTCAGCAATCTCTTATATCTCTCCCATGCATTATAGAGACTTTCATCCTCTCATTGTTTAAACACTGGTTTTCCTCTGTTTTGAAGTGGAAGATCATCATATAAACTTTCACTTAATAACTAGTTGTTTGTAATCTGTAAAGATGACAGTTTAAGGCTGATAGTGCCATATCTCTTAGTGAAAGGGAAGAGTTGCAACTTGAGCCTGGGTCTCATTTTATTGACTTTATTGTATTTTCAAATGTGAAGTCTTCAATAATATGCTTATTGGGGTCTTCACTAGGATGGATAGTATATTGATGTTGTTGCACCATTGTGATCAAAGTTGGCTTTAACTCAAAGTTGTTGGCCTCTATAGCATGTTGTCTCACGGTAGTATTCATCTCTAATGGTAGCCTCGAAAATCTTCTATAGTCCTTTGCCTCTGAGGCCTCTCTCCTGTTGCTTATGCTTGAGTGTTTTGTTGTATCTTGTTAAGACCGATTTTGTATAGACCAAACTGTTCAAACAAAGTTATGAATTTGCCACCAAAGGACTTTTATCTAATCCCCGGCAACGGCGCCAAAAACTTGTTGAGACCAGTTTGTGATATAGATAGACTAGTGGACAAACAAGATCATATATATGTACAAATTTATGGAATTGCTACCAAGGACTATTATCTAATCCTCGAAGCAGCTTCAAACAGCAAGACCAGTTTGGCATAGACAAACTATTCAAACAAAGTTATGACTTTGCCACGAAGGACCTTTATCCCACAATCTGGAAATGGCTCAAGGAAACTTGTTTAGACCCGGTTGTGATATAGATGAACGGAGAAACAAGATCCTTATATATATATATATATATATATCATATATATATATATATATATCTCCTTACAAATTTATGGAACTACTACAAAATTATATCTAATCTCTGACGATGGAACGAACTCATTGGCCAGTAGTAGAAAATATGGGTTTGTCCTTTTTTGTAAACTAGATTCATTAAAGATTTTGATCGGTCTTAATCACTACAAGTGCACATATTGTACAAGTAATAAAAGTGGATTTTCATTAAGTCCAGATATCGTTCCCACGAGGATTGAGGTATGAATCAACCAAACCAGCTTCTCGACTACCGAGATCCTTACTATTTAAGCTCGATATTAAGATGATTGGAAAGCGAATAAAACTTCAGTACTAGTAATTTCTGGTACAAATATTAACTAAGAATGGAGTTGAGGGTTCTTATTGAGACCTTACCCTGAGGACATAGGCCAATAAAGATAATTTATTAGTTTATGGTTTGGAATCTTAGCTAATACTAAGTTGGAAAATTTGAATTTGTCAAGATGCATTGTGGTATAGTTGGATTTCTCCATAACCATATATGCTGCTAATTAGAGATTCATGTTCATTTTATGACACATGAATTTAATCAATTACTTGTAGATATAATCTTCTTTCTAAGATTTGAGTATTTTTCCTTTCCGATTACTTACTTTGAATCTTAGGATTTGGAAGTGCAGCTACTAGGTAGATATTTCAAGCCTTCTCATTTGGATGACACCTCATCCTTCAATGCAAATATAATTCTCCATCTCTTCTTAGATCTTTGCTAACAAGGGATCGAGAAATTTTCCATCTCCTTGAAATCCAAATTTTCCAAACTCCATTTATTCGAAAATAGTAATGAAAGAGAAAATTTAATAAAATTCCTAGCTCAGAAGCTACGTACAATTCATTACTCAACTCAAAAAAATGAAAACTCTTCAAGGCTAAACCAAAATAAATCTACTAAAATGGAAATAAAATAAAAATAATATACATAGAGTTTTCAACTACGAAAGTCTAGGGTAATTGTGCACCAATGCCCTAGATGCGTCTATTTATTGACTTTCCAATGATGGGCCACACTTTAAGACAATGTTGTGGATCCCCAAATTTATGACCCAAATTGGTCGCTCTGTCGCGACATAAAAAGTTATGTTGCGATAGAGTCTTCGGTCTTTGTCGCAGGCTTCTGTCGCAGCTTGCAGCTTTATGTCGTGACCTGTTCTCTGAGCTTTTTCTTGGATTATGTCACGATAGACTTTGATAATGTTGTGACAGAGTTTTGATCTAGCAGTCTTGTTCTTGTCGTGATAGGAATGTCTTGTGTTGCAACACAAAATTTAAATGTGCCAGTTCTTTATACATACCTTTAGAAAGCTGACTGGTATATTTTCTTTATGTGGCAAGCATTTTCTCTTCATCTTGTCTACTTTGTCACGACAGGAGTTTTCTATGTCGCGAAAAGATTTCTTTGATTCCTTAACAATTTATGTCATGACAAAATTTTCTTTTGTCACGACAGACTCTTCTCTGGTCCTTATAGTTGGCTGAGATGTTTGTTGCGACATAGCAATCTTTTTTACGACAAACTTGACTTGGCTAATCTTAGTTTTCATTCAATTTAATGGCGACAAAAATTATCACTTTCTTAACCATTATTCAAACATAGTTCTGCCTTCAATTCTTTACTGTGTCGCAACATGAATTTCTTTGTCGCCATGGCTCTTGTATTATCTTCTTCTTGTGTTGATGAAATTTTCCTCTATGTTTTGTTTGTCGCGACATAAATAATCTTTATTAACGACGAGGAAGTTTTCTTGCTTCCTTGTTGTACGAACTTTGAATATTATCGCAGCGAGTTTTCTTTGTTCTGGTAGACTTTTCTTCCTTGAGCTAGTTCCCATCTTTGAAAACATGTAATAAAAAACACTTGTCTTAGGTGGCTTGTGTTATATTCATGCCATTTTGTGTAATGAGTTCTTTAGTATGGCGAGTTCATGTTAATCTTCAGCCTTTTATGTTGCAACAGAGGAAGGATTGTCGCGACAAAGTTCCTTTGCCATTTGCCTTAATCATTGTCGATAGATTTAAGGGTCTTAGCGCCCGATCTTCTTTACATTATTCTTAATGATGTTGTAGCGAAAACTCTTTATCGCGATAGAGATTCTCTTTTTTCCTTGAGTTCAGCCTGGAATTTGTTGTGACATAGAGCTACTGGCTGCAACATAGTTCTTCTTTTCTGCTTGAATTATCTCATTTTTCAATTAAAACTTGAAAAAGCAAAAAAGTTAGTGGGTATCTCATTATAATTTGGCATACAAATGATAAAACTAACAAAACATGTCATAAAATGGATTAAAAATAGAAGCCAGTTTAAAGACTCATCATATCTCTCTCTGCTTTCTGCCATAACTAGTTAAACATTTAGAACTTTCTGATTTCACAGGTGTCTTCTCTGATTTCTGTCAGAAATTTTGTATTATATTAGGTTTTTTATGCGTATAAGGATCCTTTCTGAAGGTGAAATATATTAAAATCGAATGAAATCGTGGAAAACAACTATATCACTACAGCTCATAAAACATTTTTAGTAGCTTATAGGCCCTCACTCTTGATTAAAGCTATTTTTGTAAATTTTGAGTACGATAAAATAGAGAGAAAAATGTCTAAATTAGCAATTCTCTCTTTGGTTGGAATATTGATATTTATAATGTACTTCGATCAGCATTGCTACGAGAGCTGTTGATAGGTTGAAACCAAATGATTTGTTTTTGACACTGCTATTGGAAAGTTGTTTAGAATCCCAGAATACAGTGCAAAAACTTGTAAAGAAAATCTTTGACAATGCCAAGGCTATTAAAGTGGCTTTAGTGCCACAAAAATTTGTTGATTTATAACCTTTTTTTCTATATAAACCAAAATATATCTATCACTATTCTTTTCAATGTATAAATCTTTTCTCTATATAAATTTTTTCATTTTTTAGTCTAAATGAAATTCACAGTATACAGTCGTGATTAGTGTGCAAAAGGCTACAATTTTGAACCACATATTGAATGGGTTTTGAGTGCTTTTGTTATTCAATCCATGTCATTCTCTAATTGAGTGTTCAAAGTCTCACTATTTCGCACTTATGCCATTTAAGAGGGTATTTTTGGTTGTTTTGCGGGTGTTTGAGCACTTTTGGAGTTGTCTCCCGAGTCAAATGATGAATCATGAAGTGTGATCCTAATTGTCAG
This sequence comes from Tetrastigma voinierianum, assembly GCA_016808115.1. Classification (NCBI taxonomy): domain Eukaryota; kingdom Viridiplantae; phylum Streptophyta; class Magnoliopsida; order Vitales; family Vitaceae; genus Tetrastigma; species Tetrastigma voinierianum. The sequence continues at coordinate 51,106 of JAEQBH010002797.1, forward strand.
TCATCAACCAGCCCAAGAATCAATGAGAAAACCAAGGCAAAGTGAAGAAAATTGGATGCAGTAGAAGAAAGGAGTGAAGATCAACAAAGCAAGAATTTTCGCTAGAGTTGCGAAAATTTTCGCTAGGATTGCGAAAATTTCGCAACCTTAAGCTGAGGCCGCAACCTGCGAAATCTCGAATTTAAACTGAGACCTCCCGGTTCGCTAGGCACCATTTTTAGCGAAAATACGGTTTAAGCTACTCACAACAATTTCGCTAAGCTAGTGAAATTTATTTAATCATGAAATTACAATCTAAGTAGTACCATCTATCCACATGTTGATTTTCTCGCTAATGAGGAATTCTTGACCTAAGCGAAATTTAATGCCTAGATCATGTTTTGTAATTAATGCCAACCGACTACCGAGCTTGGTTTATTCTCTCTTGTCCTATAACTTAGCCAAATTTGTAGGTTTTTGGTATGTTCATGCCCTTGAGGCAGCTCTCTCAGCCCTCTTGTTTTTAATAAAAAGAACACTTTGGGGGAAGAATAATTTTGTAAGTTTTCATTTTGTAAATAAAGTCTAAGTATTTTATTCAGGGTTTTATTTTCTCTCTTCTCTCTCCTCTTTCCCTTACTCCTAGGCTGCCAAACACCCCTCTTGAGGATGACAACTGAGATGCTTAGCCTAAACCTCCTCTTTGAAGAGGAAGGAAGCTAGCTTGGTGGTGGGGCATATGCATGTTGTCCTCTAGTATTAAAAGCCACAGGTGTTGTATTTATGGCCCTTATCTTCTCAAAATATGGTTGAATAACATTGAATGTCATTAATTTGGCCAATACTCTCCATGCTTTGGGTCCAGTGCATTAGTGAGAGATGTCATGTTCTTCTAGATAGTCTTCTGAGCCTCTAAAATGATATTTATATGTTAGGGTTTCTCAAATTAGGGTTGCATAGCATTTAATGTTATTAATTTATTAATACTCTCCATGCTTTAGAATCAGTTTATAAGTAATTGAGAGATGCGTGGTTCTTCAAATAGTCTTTGAGCCTCTGAGATGATATTGAATGTTAGGGTTTCAAACGGTAAAGGGGCCATAGCGCATGCTGTGATGACTCAAATAGGAGTTGTTTCAAGGGTGAGGTTGCTAGTTAAACATAGATCCGGTTATGCCATGGACCTCGTTGCATGTCTGCTTGAGGATAAAACCCGAGGACACTTGTTTGCCCCAACTTACGAGTTAGTGACTGGAAATCTTCAAAGTTAAATTTTACATTTATCTTTGATTTTACAACTTTTAGTTTCAAACCATTCCCCCTTGTTTTGAAAACACAAATCCAAAGAGTCCAAATAAAGCCTTATCAGCCGTGCACTTATGCAAATCATTTTTAGGATGAAAACCATCCCAGTGTTAAAGTCTGAACTTCATCTGCAGTAGCTTGACTACGCGTAGTAAGAACAGAGTGTATATAAATTTTGTTGATTTTAGCTCGGCCCTACGTAGCGAATCAGATGGCGCCGTTGCGGGGATGGTGCCCAAACTACTATTAGTTGAAGTGTACTTGTGATCAACATCACAAATTCAGTCTTTCTTCTTACCTACTTTTGTCGCTCGGTTGGCAAGGCGCGGAGTTCATTACTTTGCGATGGCCCCATAGCGGTCCCATTTTTAGTCAGTTTTAATTTTGTTGTTGCTTTAATCTTTTTGCAAAACTTTGAATTTGCTCTTTGTTGTCTCTAAATTTTGTAACGAGGTTTATGCTGGTGGGATAGGGTACATCAAATTAGATTGAATAGAATAAAATTACCACAGCTTGACGTGGCTGCTAGTGAAGTTAGTGTACTAAGCGATACCATGGATCCGCCACGAGGAACAAGCAGAGTCAACGAGGAACCCCCATGAATCCAAATGCCATAGACCATGGGGATCACATCCACCCTCAGAGTCGGGTGCCAATCCACGCATCATACCTCCCTGTGGAAGATGTGGCAGTGAGGCCTTTAAGTACCCCCTACCCCCCACATATCAGACATGGAAAATGAAAATCCATACACTCATATTAGGGATTTTGAGGGTCTGCACCTTGCAAGGAGGGTGTGATTGACATGGATTTCTTAGTGAGCTAAAGGCATTTCCATTAACTCTAAAGGACAAGGCCAAGATATGGCTCGACTCATTTGAGGCTAGAACCTGCATTAGAAATTGAAGGGCATTTGCGGGCATTCTGAAAGTTCTTCAGTGCTCATAAGACCAACAATTTGAAAAGACAAATCTACACTTTTGCAGCTCAGGATAGTGAGAGGTTTTACCAGTGTTGGGAAAGATTTATGGAAACCATCAGTGCATGCCCACATCATGGGTTTGACACTTGGATGTTGGTGAACCATTTCTATGATGGTATGTCCCCACCTATGGGTGAATTACTACAGAAACAATGTGCGGGAGGTAACTTTTTTTAAATAAACACCCAGGATGAGGCTATGGACTTCTTGAACTACGTAGCTGAAACCTCTAAGGCATGGGATGAACCTGCGTCGAGGAGCCACGGAGACCCCAGGCACTCCCGAGTTACCAGGGAGTCCATTCATACACTTTACGAGGACACAACAGTGAGAGAAAAATTATTGTTTAACTAAGAAATTTGGATGAGATGGAAATAAAAAATGTATAAATTACTGAACAAATGGAGTTATCAACATGCCAACCTTCTTGCTACGATTGTCGGTCAAATATGTTTACAGCTACTCCAGAGCGATGAAGAGCATGCCGTCGTGAATGGGGTAGATCTTGATGAATGCTCCATATGGCAACTCAACATTCATAGTGGAAAAACTACTCTCAAACATACCGGGAAGCCAAAACCCCGGTATATATCCCTCAGTGACTGTAGATCCTCCATATACCTCGCATTGAGCAGGTGATCCTGAATTAAGTAAGGTGGTGAGCGTATTGTGAAGGCAGAAGTCACGAGGCCAAACTAGTCGAAAGGCAGAGCGTTAGAAAGTTCGCTCAACGGGGTGGACAACCATTTAGAGATTTCAAAATTGTCGTCGGCGGTTACGAGTTCGAAAAAGCGAGGCTCCCGCAGGGACCTGCTGATATCAGTGGTGAATGAAACAGGAGTGACAGAGGACTTAAATGCAAGAACTGATGAAGATGGCGGAGTTCCATGACTGAAGTGACAGGAGTCAAATACTTGTACCAAACCCCGGTCGGGTGACTCCATTAGTGGCTGAACCGCCGGGAAGAGCAGATCGATTAGAGCGAGGAAGAGAGTAAGGGTTCAGATGCCCCTCCCGTTTCCCGCGAGGTCCTCCGAAGAAGAAAATTCTAATAGCAAAACTGAAGTATTTGGAAGTATTGTGAAATTGAAAGTCAATATTCCTCTCCTCGATATGATTAAACAGTTCTACCCTCATAAGAATTTACGAAAGATTTGTGCCACGGTAAAAAAGTTAATGTAAATAAAAGGCCTTTTAAGCTGAACAAGTCGATCTTAGTAATCAAAGTAGGAATCTAGTCAAGTATAAGGACCCGGGATGTCCCTACGATCTCGAGTGAATATTAGGAGGCATTAAGAAAGTGGAAAAGCCTTTAGTGGAGCACAGGGCTAGTGTGAATCTGTTTGCCGTATTCTGTCTGGCTGTAGTGGGTTTGGGTGAAACTGAAACCCACTTCCATCACACTTTTCGGCTCATTAGGTCTATTAAAATGCAAGGAACCATTAGGGGCGTTCTTATACAAATTAAGGCCAGTTTTACTATCTAGTAGATTTTGTGGGTACTTGATCTGAACCGATTGCAATGGGACCTAGTCATGTTCCCATCGTATTAGGGAAAGACCGTTTTGGCTGCCGAATGCAATCATCAATTCTTGGGAATGAGTCATGCAACTCACATTTGGAAATATGACCTTGGAACTCAATATTTTCATTTGGGTAAAGGCATATGCACTTTCGGAGGAGGATGACTTTGAAGAAGTACGTATTTTAGATTCCATTATGGAAGAGCGAGGGCTATGACAGCAAGTGCAAGAGATATTAACTTGAGTGCTCAGGTGCCTTGTGCGGCTTACGAATATCAGAAATGAGCTTAGTACGGGGTATTGGAAGAAGAATAGAAATTTTGCCTCCCATTGGTTGTGTAAAGATCAGGAACCTGGCAATGACTAGAACTTCAAGAAACCCTCATTTGATTTAAAGTATACATTTTTGGAAGCAAATGAGTTACTGATTGTGATTTCTTGGCAACCCTTTGCACAAAGAGCATAATCTCCTGCACATTCTCAAAAAGAACAAGCAAGCATTGGGATGGAAAATTTCTGATTTGAAAGGCATAAGCCCGTCCATTTGCACCCATCACATCTATTTAGAAGAGGAGTCTAAAACATTAAGAGCGACTTATTGAGGTTGAATCTAATCTACGAAGTAGTTCGTGTGGAGGTTTTGAAATTGCTCCAAGCTGGTATCATTTATCCCATTTCCGATAGCACATGGGTTAGTCCAACTCAGGTGGTGCCTAAGAAATCGGGGGTAACAACTGTGAAAAACGAGAAGGGTGAAGTGTCTGCAGGCTAACCCGGTTGGAGAGTGTGCTAAGATTATCGAAGGCTCAATGAGGTGACCGAAAGACCACTTTCCATTGCCGTTCATCGATCAGCTCCTTGAAAGAGTTTAGGGACACCCTTACAGTAGCACTTTTTGGATGGGTATTCAGTTGCTTCGGATAAGGGGTACTGGAAGATCGAAAGACGGGCTTGACTTGTCCGTGGCACGTATGCATAGGAGGATGCCTTTTGGGCTTTGCATGACCCTTTTCGATGTATGCCGGTATGTTAGGTGACATGGTGGAGCGTATAATGGAGGTATACATGGATGATATCACGGGTATATGGGGTGATTTTGAAGAATGCTTAACGATTTGGGAAGCCATTTGCGAGAGGTGCATAGAAGAATTTAGTGTAGCTGGAAATGTCATTTTATAGTGAACGAGGAATTGTATTGGGGCACATTATTTCTAGCGAGAGGAATTGAAGTTGATAAAGCCAGATCATTATCATTTCAAATTACTGTGAATGTGAAAACAATTAGACAATTCCTTGATCATGCAGGCTTCTAGACGGTTCATTAAAGACTTTTCAAGATTGCTAAACCCTGTACAAGCTTCTAGAGAGGACCGCCAGATTCATTTAGGGAGGAAGATTGCGGAAGAGTTTTGAAGAGCTGGGGCTGTTTGACTACTTCCCCAGATAGTTCGAGGGCACCTAATTGAGCAGTTCTGGTTTGGTGAGTGTGTGATCGCAGAGTGATCTGCTATAGGAGCGGTACTTAGCCAAAGAGGGGACACCTCACGTGGTGTATTATGCAAGCAAACCTGAATGAGCACGGGAGGGTATACCCTTCTGGAGAAAGAATTATTTAAGCGGGTGGTATATGCTTTAGATAAATTCCGAGCATACTTGGTTTGGGGCCGATATAGTCATTTTACGGATCGTTCCACTTTGAAATATCTCTAGCAAATGCAAAATGCAAAAGCGAAGACTCATCCGTGGGTTACGCTGCCGGAGTTCAACTTTGCAAATTAAAGACAAGAAAGGGTGGAAAATGTGGTGGCCGAGATCATCTATCAAGGTTAACTATAGCCTGACACTCCACGAGTCCACCTAATGTGGTAATTTCTGAAAAAGAATCCTAATACGTTGAGAGAAAGGCTCCCACTGAGGCGTATCACGTGCCAATTATCTCACTACGGGAGAAATCGGCTGAGTGGAAGGACGAATGAAATATTTCTTTGCTAAAATCCATTTCTATTATTGGGAAGAGCGCCTTCCTATTCAAATCTGTCTTGATCAAATCATCGGGAAATGTGTACTGAGGAGGAGCAATGAGGAATTACAAACCATTGCCATAGAGTGCTTGTAATTTAGTCATTTGCTTCTCGAAGAGCTGACAATGAAGGTCTTTGATCGGGGTTCTATGGCCTTCATTGTTCAAAAGGGAAGCTTATACCCAAATGTGCCGTGTATGTGACGGTCTGCCAAAGGCCCGGAAGCTGTCTGCGCCATCATATGATGCCATTGAACCCGATTTTGGTGAGTCGAAGCTGACCCGTCGTATGGGGTATCGATTTTATGGGACCTTTTCCCTTTCCCATATGGTCATCGTACATTTGGTGGGAGTGGACTATGTCTCCAAATGGGTTGAAGCAATCCCCTGCAAGACCAATGACCATCGGGTGGTACTTAAATTTCTGAAAGCCAATATGTCTTTTCCGAGGTTTGGGAATTAGAAAGCCATTATTAAGCGATGGAGGTTAGCATTTTACGTAACAAGCCATTTACAGAAAACCTCATGGCTAAATAACAATTATTTAAACACAAAGTGGCTACCCCTTACCATCCTCAAACAAGTGGCGGGTGGAACTTCGCCAGCGGGAAATTAAGACCATACGTGAAGGGTGGATTTAATACCTTGGGAAGAGACTGGTCCATCAAACTTCTTGATTCGTTATGGGCCTATAGAACAACTTTCAAGACAATCCTAGGAATGTCCCCTTATCGGTTGGTCTATGGTAGGGCATGTCACCTTCCAGTGGAGATTGAGTACAAAGCATGGTGGGCGATCAAGAAGCTAAACATGGACCTAAGTGGGGCTGGAGAGAAAGTTTACTTAGATCTTAATGAATTGGAAGAAATAAGATAATGCTACTTAGACTAGTACAAGAAAGATCAAAGATATAAGCGATGATGATAAGCGGGAGGAGAGTTTCAAGGAGGGAGACCAAGTCCTTTATATGACTCCAAACTCCATTTGTTTCCAGGCAAACTCAAATCTCGATGGAGCCAAGGTCCATTCATTGTTCGCTCAGCATACCCAGATGGTTCGGTTGAAACCACGTGATCAGTGATGTGGGGGTATTCCATCGATGGAATGAAGGTAAAACCATATGTGGTGCAGCGGTCTCATCAAGGAAGAATTCTCTGATGGTTCCTCGCGATCCCACGTTTTGTAAATTTCGGGGTGGGTGCGCGGTTCTGGCGACCTTGTTCTCATTTTTTTTTAGTTATCTAAACTGTCGTGTGTTTAAAAATGGTGATTTCAGTTAGAGCTTAATGATTGATTTCTTTTTGTGGGCAGTAACAGTAGCAGTTGCAGGTAAGTATGCCCATCTTTATCTGGTGTGAAGTACTTTTTGTATTTCCATATTGGGTAATGGTTTTCTTTCAAATTTGGACAATTGAATTGCTTATTTGGACCAGTCAGATATGATTGAATTTATTGAATTGCTTCAAATTGAACCAGTGTGAATTACTTTTATCTTGGGAAATTTGAATCCTTGTTTGCGCCTTTATGTTAGAATAAATTCCATGCTTGATTTAGTTTTGGTCGATTAGGAATTCTGCATGCCTCAACTTGAAAATTTCTCCCTTATCTTGATTCACACACTTGCGCTCCAGTTATTTCGATAGAATTTGTGAATTTGCATACCTCAGCTAAACTGCAAAGCGCCTTAGGCATGTGGCAACTTAGGATAGTTTGTGTTACCACAGGTTGAGACCAATGTAGTCTTCCAAAAGGAAAAAGAAAAAGAAAAGAAAGAAAAGAAAAAGCAAAAAGAAGAAAAAGAAAAATAAAATAAGTGAAGTTTTGCCTTGAAGCAAGAGCCTGCAGTCCGAGGGTGTATCAGTAAACCTTTGAAACCGTGCCCTAAGCCTTAATTGGTTGGGAGTCATCGATTTTGTGTTAATTACTGGGTGGATAGGTAGAGTTTAGCGAATTGTAGGTGCTTGATTTTCGAAGAGTCATTGGTCGGGGTGAAACATAGAGTTAGTAGTCATTGATCCTTTTGGCTTGATGCCACTAAACCTTGAGTGGTTGGGAGTCATCGGTGGACCTGTTCTGGACTTTGGTGAACTCCAGATTTTAGCATTGCATCTACATTATAATTGAAAAAGAAAGAAAGTGTAACTAGCCCTGCTCTAGGTTGTTCAACAACTTAAGGCCACATGTCAGTCTTGGGTTGGGGGAGAGGAACAAATTTTGCATTTATTGACTTAATGCGGTAACATCACAAAGAACCATTGGGCTTAGGTGGAAAGTCAAGTTGAGAATCATGGAACCAATTTTGACCTAAAATTGTTCTTGTATGGATTTGGTTCTTTCATATCGGTTTTCAAATTTGATATCAATTGTTCAGTTTAAGGTATTGTTTATACGTACATAAACCTTTTGAATCATAATCTTTTGAAAATCACCCGTACATCTCCCTTTTTATTTTACATTGCTAAGGGACTAGCAACGTTTTTGGTTGAAGTGTGATTAGTGTCCAAAAAGTACAATTTTGAACCCTATATTAGATAGGTTTTGAGTGCTTTTTGTGCATTAATCATATCATTTATACCAATTGAAGTGTTCAAGTCTCCATTAGTAGCACTTATACCATTTAAGAGGGTATTTTTGGTTGTTTACGAGTGTTTGAGCACTTTTGGAGTTGATATAGAGTCAAATGATGAATGTGAAGTGTAGTCCCAATTGTGGAGTCATCAACCAATAAGAATCAATGAGAAAACAAGGCAAAGTAGAAGAAAATTGGATCTGGTGAAGAAAGAGTGAAGATCAACAAGGGAATTTTATTAAGAGTTGCGAGAATTTCAGCTAAGTTACGAAAATTTCACAACCTTAAAGCGAAAATTTATAACCTGTGAAATCATAAATTTAGCTAAGACCACTAGGTTCGCTAGGCACCATTTTTAGCGAAAATACCTGATTTCCTTCTCTGAAACAATTCGCTAAGCTGCGAATTGCCTAACTAATGAGAATTACCACAGCTGAAGTGCATTCGCTACACATGGTGATTTCTCTAGCTAAATGAAATTCTTGACCTAAGCGAATTTATTTTCGTCATGTTTTGTAATTAATATGGCTTCCGACTTCAAACTTGGTGTATTACTCTCTTGTCCTATAACTTAGCGAATTTGTAGGTTTGGTATTCATGCCTTGGTGGCCTATATAAGCCCCTCTTGTTTGTAACCAAAAAGAACAACTTTGAGAATAATTTTGTAAAGTTTTCATTTTTAGCAAGGCAAAGTCCTCGTATTTTATTTGGGTTTAATTTTCTCTCTTCTCTCTCCTCTTTCCCTTACTTTCTAGGCTGAGCACCCCTCTTACAGGATGACAACTCCCGAGATTGCTTGGCTAAGCCTTCTTTCTTTGAAAGGAAGGAAGCTGGCTTGAGTGGTGGGAGCATATGCATGTTGTCCTCTTGTATTAAAAGCCCGCAGATTGTTGTATTTATGGCCCCTTATCTTCTCAAAAATATGGTTGAATAACATTGAATGTCATTAATTTGGCCAATACTCTCCATGTTTAGAATCAGGTGCATATTGAGTGAGGAGATGTCTTTTGTGGTTCTTTAGTGAATCTTCTGAGCCTCTAAGATGATATTTATATGTTAGGGTTTCTCAAATTAAGGTTGCATAGCATTGTGTTATTAATTTGGCCAATACTCTCCCATGCTTTAGAATCCGATTATAATGGGTGAGAGATATGCGTGGTTCTTTAGATGGTCTTCTGAGCCTACGAGATGATATTGAATGTTAGGGTTTCAGCGGTAGGGGCCATAGCATACTACGTATTGACTCAAATAGGGTTGTTTCCAAGGGTGAGGTTTGCTAGTTAAACATAGATCGGTTATACTATGGACTATAGGGTGCACTGTCATAGCAACGAGGGATAAAACACCGAGACCTTGTTTGCCACCCCAACACCCAGTTAGTGACCTAAATCTTCAAAGTTAACTTTTCACATTTATCTTTTCGATTTTACAACTTTTGAGTTTTCAAACCATTCCCCTTGTTTTTTGAAACACAAATCAAAGAGTCCAAATAGAAAGCCTTATCTTATTGCACTTACAAATGTCGTTTTAGGATGAAAACCCATCCGTGTTCGATCCTAGACCACTATACTGAGTGACGACTACGACGTGGCGGGAGGCCTAGAGTGTATATAAATTTTGTTTGATTTAGCTGACCTACGTGGCTGCGAATCGATCATACAAGTAATAAAGTGGATTAAAAATAGAGTCTAAGTCTCAGTTTACGAAAGTTATTTCTTGAAATCTAAAAATCAATTGCCTGAGCTACTTTCGAGATCCATACTATTTTGAACTCAAAAGTACAAAATTGATTTGTTTAAAATAAAGAAAGAGTGACTAATTAAAATTCTATAACTATAACAAAAAAAATCAAAATGAATTGGATTAGAGAGTTCACTAAGTAAAGTTAACATTGCAAAATAGATGAATGTATAATTATCAATTTCTGCATCATTTTATAACATAGTTCAACCATTAGTTTGAAATTTGAACTTGTCAAAGATTGAAGGTAGTATAGTTTGGATTCCTCCATACACTATACATTTAACTAATTAGAGAACCATATTCCTTCCAAACACATGGGTCTAATCAGTTACTTGTAGGATATAATCCTCTTTCTAAGAATTGGGTATTTTTCCTTTCTAGTACTTCACACCCTATTCCTAGGATTGAAGATTTCTTGCCCCCATAGATAAGACAATACAAGCCTTCTCCAATCTAAGTGGTATCTCATCTTTCGAATCCGATTAAACTCCCTATCTCCTTGATTAGATCTATGCTAACACGGGATCAAGATCATTCCATCAGATAAAGGAGAAACCTCTAATCAATTAAATTGATACATCATCCAACAAATCCTCACACCAAGAGTAAATTAGTGATCTATCAAAGTAATCTTTCAGAGTTCATTAGTTCCATAATATTAGTCTAACATACCCCAAATGCTTGCTCCATACTCTCGGGAATCTCCATCTACGTGTCCTTTCGAGGAGGGCTCTGGAAATCGAGGCAAGAATCTGACCACTTTTAAGTCTGAGCTACTAATATTAAGAGCGGAGTTAATTTCAAGAACAACACCAATTAAATAGAAATTCCAAAATTTCTAACTATGACATTCTTTTAAGTTAGCATGAGAGAAAATAATAACTAACAGTCCATTCCACGGAAACTCAGTCATTTTCAAAAGCGAAACACAAATAATTGTGACTAACTGATCACGAAAATTCACTAAAATTGTGAGCAAACTGAAATAAATGAACTCCATAAAATTTCCAAATTCCATTGAAATCAGACAATAATGAAAACTAAATTTTTACAAATGAGCCTGGCACAAAACTTCAGCCCCGGATCCAGCTCCAAATCCAAAGAAAAACTAACTAAAATGTTAAGCTAGAACTAAATCGATGAAAAGAAATAAAAGAAAAATAAAAAATAATATACAAAGGAGACTCCAGCTACCCAGATGTTCTAGGTTTGGCGAAAGCTGCACACAGTGCCCTATGTGCTTCTATTTATAGGTTTTCAAATGATGGGCCGAAATTCGAGGTTGAAGTTGTGGATTCCCAAAACTGGCATAGTTGACGACTTTGTCGCGACATAGAAAAATTATGTTGCTTATAGCTATGTTGTCCTCTAACTGTCGTGGCTCGTAGTGTTAATAATAATAACTGCGGCGCTTGTATAATGCACTTTTTCTTGAATTATGTCGTGACATACTTTGAAAATGTCACGACAGAGCTTAGCTGAATTTTTCTTGTAATTGTCGCGACATAAGTGTTTTATGTTGCGACATTTCTTTCATGCTTGGGCAGTGTTAATACTTGAATGGTATGTCGCGACATAAAAACCTTGGTCTCGATAAATGTTTTTTCCTGTCGCTTTTCATTGTGTCGCGACAATAAATTTCTATGTCGCGACATTCTTCCTGTAGTTCTTCTCAACCTTTGTCGCGATAGAGTTCCATCTCAACATTATGTTGTGATTGTCACGATATAAAACTTCTTCTATCACGACATAGCCTTCGCTTATTCTTTTGATGCTAACCTCCAGAACTTTATGTCGCGACATAGATTAGAAATGTCGTGACATATATTATGCCTTGAACTTGTCATTCTCTTAAATGTTTGTTGCAACATCAAAACCTTTGTTGTGACCAACTTGACTTGTCTCTTTAATTTGCCATTTTATGTCGTGACATAGTTTTGTTGTGTTGCGACATTCTTTCTTCTCTCTTCAGTTCTTTATGTTGCGACACAGGTTTGAATGTCTTAACAAAACTTTACTGCCATTTGCTTTGATCTTTGTCGTGTCACGACAAAGAATGTGTGACATTCTTAGCACCTTTCTATCTTGCATTCTTACATCCACGGTGAAATGGTTTTTATGTCACAACATAATTATGGCACTTCTTCAGGAACTTCTCAAGCAATGTCGGGACATAGTTCTGTCTTCTGATTTTCATTATGTCGCAACATTCATTTCTTTGTTACAATATTTCTCATTTAATCCTTCTCATATTATGTCGCGACAAGGTTTTAAATGCGACAGTCTTTCTTCGGCTTGAGTTCGGCTTTTTTGTCTTTGTTGCGACTCTTTACTTCTTGGATTTACCTTGAACTTCCGTCGCAGCTTGTTTTGAGATTAAAGTGCGACATTTTGCCATAGCAAATTTTTTGCAACATCGGGTTTCCAATGTTGTAACATCGTGTGGAGAATGTCTTAACATGACTTCAACATCGTGTGTAAACTGATGTCGTGACATCAGCTAAAGTGGGTAGAACAGAAATCTCCGATGTCGCGACATCGACACGACATCACACTGAAATGCGACCTGCAAGGGAGTAGTAGCCAGCGATATATAACTCAATGTCAGCGACTTAGGAACATGCCTTAGTAGTAGTGACATTAACACTCGATGTCCAGGCATCATCAAAGCAACAATGTGACATCGAGAAAAGGCCCTAAGGCGAAGATCTAGCGTTTACGTACTGCGACATCAAATTTAAAAGCGGCTGCGAGGTTGAGCATTAGCGGACCAATGTCACGCGACGTTAGATATTCAATGTACGACATTGACATCAAACTTCGGAATATCGCTTAAAGTCATGGCGGTAGGTTACTTGATATTGCGACATTGGCTAAGCGATCGAAGAAGCGGGCCATGCGATGTCTTAACATCAAATGGAAATGTCGCGACATCAGAGTTCAATAATATTTAGGCAATGTCGTAAACATCGTGAACGATCCACGACACTACATCTACGCCGCGACGCTGCCGACATTTCGTAAATCAGAGCGTAAAATTGGTCGCAGATTTTTAACGTCGATTAACGATCGACCGTGATGAAAGGTGTTCCATTGCTGGCATATCTCTACGAAGGCTGTCCACGCTATCAACATTAGAGAATTTTTCGGGCCGGCACGATTTCCGCCGTTGTGTGGCCTCAATTTGCCCCAAGCCTATAAATAGAAGTTCATAAAGAGCTGGATTTCTCAAACCGTTTTCTGAATTATGTTTGCGTTTCGGCGGTTTTGAAGTCTAGGTTGTATATATTTTCCTTTTTATTTATTTTTAGTTTTTTCCTAGATTTATTTTTCTTTCTTTAATTAGAGAGTGTAATATTTAAGCCAGATTCCGAATCAGATTTGACGGATAAAATCAAGACCTATTCATATTTGAACCCTTAGTGAAACTGAAACTATGAAATTCATTTTATTTAAGTTTTGATTACAATTTCAATGAATTTTTGATCAACTAGTCATTGTCATTTTAATCAATAATGGAAGGCTAAGCTCCCGGGAAAAAATTGTTGTTTTGACTGTTGTTTAGATGAATGTGCAGCTCAATAAAAAATGAGGATTTTAATTGGTATTGCTCTACAATGAGTTTGTTATAATTATAAGGTTCTTATACTTAGAAAGAGCTGTGGTCTGAAGGGTTTCTGACTTCTGTGATCCCCGAAAGCTACACATGGATGGATCACCAGATGAGCAAAGGAGCAAATACTTCAGGGGTATATTATACTGATATTCATAAACTAATGCACTCTAAAGATCACTGACACATCACCGGTGGGACACGCTTCGAACCTTGACTTCACTGGGTGACAAGAGGAGTAACTTACAGATAGTTTCCTACTGATCATCACTAATCATGGTTCGACTCTCAATTTGGTAAAATAATCAACCTGTTAGCTAAGATTCTAATCAAGGAGAAAAGGCATTTTAGTCAAAATTGATGGCTGAGGTAATCGGGCTTGATTGGAGTAAAGGCCGTATTATCCTCGTCTATGGGGGTAGCAGTCTCCGGCCCTAAGATGACTGTGAAGTAATCGAGAAGGAAAACAGTAGTTTCAAAGCTGACAGTCCTAAGTAAATTTCTTAGATCCGCACACTTGCCAGAATATGGTCATTCAGAGAGCCAAAATGTGTGGAAGGCCAGAGGATTCAGCTACAATTGGCCATGCTCTGGACACTCTGTTAAGAGTTCATGCCCTAACTACATTTTCTTTCTGGGAACTGAAATGATAGTCATAACACTAATTTCATTCGTTATTTCATTCCAACGACTTCTCTAATCCATGGCTTTAGATATCTTTTTCCATTATAAAACAATATAGAAATTCTTCTCATTTTAATTTATTTTAATCTTTGGAAATTAAAGGTTCAAATAATAATGATTCTGGTGTAGCGGGGTAGTTGATCTTTGATTTCAATCTCTGCTGGAATGATATTCTAACTTATAAAGTTCACTTTATTACTAGATGACTGCACTTGGTAAAGGATTTAGACTAAAAACAAATTCTTAATTGCACTATCTTAAAACCATATGAAATAATTTTATATATTAAGTGAAATGTTTTTGGCATAATCATTGATTCGGGGCTAGTTTATAGTATATGAGTCAATCACTTATCAATTTACCTATGTTAAAATCATTCAACAAGTTCAAAAGCTGTCATGTGTGATTAGTCAATAGCCTTCTCGGTATCTTTTCCAAGAGTTTTGTTTAGTATAGAAATGGTCACACTTCATGATGGATGGATAGGCGGCAATGTGCAGCCTGTGTCTGGTCGGATAATGGAACACAAACATGAAACAGGGTTGCTATTCTGAGATGACTTCAGATATGGATCACATGCCTGCTTATGTCGACTGGCCCGTAGAAACCTGTAAGTCCCCAGGAAGCACACAACCTAGCATGGGTGTAGTATGGGGCTTGACTCACTCCGCTGTAGTCCCTGAAGACATGTGGCCGGTCCCGCCTCGGGTTGTAGTCCCTAAAGACACAGTATCGGTCCCGCCCTTAGGTCAGAAATTCCAAAGACACCTGAGTCGGGTCTTACCTTTCAGTTGAGTCCTAAAAGACAATGGGTTAGCTACCCTTAGGTATGAGTCCCAAAAAGTACTGCAATGTACAAGTATTATTCCTCGAGCATCAATGACGTAGATACGATGTACTGAATCATATATGGGAAAACTCGAGAAATAGATGTTCAGAATATCCATGCATATCGATTGTTATTGTATATTCATTAAATGATTAATCATGTTTGAGCATGCATCCGGGCCTCATATTTCATTCATGTTAACCTGATATGCATAGTATGAATATAAAGCTTCCACTGAGGTTGTGACCTCACCCTATTTCTCCCAAATACAAAGATAGAGAGAAGGTGTGACAGGGTATCGAGCTTAGATCGATGTTGTTTGCTCTTTTGAGATCATTTCGAGGCTCAGGCCTCAGATATAGTCATTTTGAGAGAAAGTTGTAATTAAACTACCATTTTGATTGTATCTTTTTCAAAAGAGATTTTGGGAAGGCCTCTAACAAGTTCATTTTTGTTGAGTTACGTAATGAGATTCATGTTCACATGTCGCAACCAAGTCTCATCATGCATGCTAGAAAAGCATCTATCATGGCCTTCATATTTCAATATATCACCAGGTAAAATTCTCATTTCTATGGCTCCATGAAGATGATTTCCATCATTTTTAGAATCCTGATGATGCAATGAGAAGACTAAAAATCATCAAAACCTTTTCACAAAGTTGACTAATGCTCAAAATACATGTTTCAAACCATCAATAAGCAAAAAATTTCAATGAGAGGAGGAATCATACTCTTAAAGAACCATGTCCGATGATTCTACCTTTCCTGTAATCTCCGAAGGTTACAGACCTCATTTTCCTGGGAGGAAGGTAAATTTTGACTCATTCGATCATGTGCCTTGAGAAACCACTATCCAAGAACCATTTAAATCAATAGAAGTTTAAAATTAAATCTTTGTCCTTCGTGGTTAGTGACCTTGACTTTTCAACCCAAGCCTTCTTTGACTTAAAGGTTGAGGCCTTTTTTGGAACTGCACTAAAAGGAAAAGTGAAAGTCCACTTGATCTTAGCAACCCAACCGTGAAGGGTGGGGAACGCTTTGAAACCGCACGCAACAATGCAAGAAAACTTCAACCTAATGCAACAACAATAAATAAAGAGATAGGGATAATAAATACAAACTAGGATTTATAGTTGTTCCCGCACACCTGTCACACCCACTTTCTTTTTCAACCTGACTGGTGGTGAACCACCAGTGTCAAGTCTAACCTGTTTCAAGCCCAAACCCGAGCTTCTTTCGTTACACTCGGGATTGTGGCTCCAATGGGCACTTCCACAAATCCTTGCTATACACGCTTGAAGAGGTTCAAGCTCTAACCTCAGCTTTCTTTTACACTTGGATTTTGGGTCTAATCACTCTTCACACCTTCTTCAAGCTATACACACTTGAAGCTTTCACTTAGCTAATGTAATGAGAGACATTCTCTCAAGCTCTCAAGATATTTGGAACAACCCAAGCTTTTTACCAATACAAAGGTGAACTCTGGTAAGATACAAATGAAATGAATGCACTAAGAATCTCACTTGGGAATCACGACCAGAGAATGACACTGAGAGAAAATAAAAATGTTTAAGTCTCGCCCATTTAATTGATTCCCTAATTATTCATTTCGATAAAGAGGGGAAAAGTTGCCACCGGTCGATCGCTTCCTGGCAAACTACGTCAGGCACTATATGTTACCGTTTTATAGCCATTGAAATTCGACCGTTGAGCCGAATTGATCAGCCACTCAACCGACTGATCGTCAACGGGCAAATCTAGCTTCACTAATTTATGTCGCTGAATTTTGACCGCTTGTCAACTGACCGCTTCACTCAATCCAACGATCGTTTCAACCAGTTTCCATCATTTCCTTTCGGTTGGATGAGCTTATTGCATCTAACCATTGAGTTTCACACCTCATCCGTTCCCAACCGCTGATCTATTGACCAACAAAGATGATCGGCAACAAATCAGAATCAAGCCGGACAAAAAGTCATTTCTGGTCCGTTTAACTCCTTTTCGCTCCAAATCAGTTTCTAACTTTAAATAACTCTTTTAAGAACATTTTAAACTCCAAATAACTAAGATTTGATGAGTAAACATGGGTTTTTAAATATTTAATCAATTTAAAGTCAAACCGAATAAAAATCACAAAGTATGCAAAGAATGCCAAAAAGGCCCCGAAAATGGTTAATTTAAGTTCTTTTC
Organism: Tetrastigma voinierianum; assembly: GCA_016808115.1. Taxonomy (NCBI): domain Eukaryota; kingdom Viridiplantae; phylum Streptophyta; class Magnoliopsida; order Vitales; family Vitaceae; genus Tetrastigma; species Tetrastigma voinierianum. The sequence continues at coordinate 68,544 of JAEQBH010002797.1, forward strand.
ATTCAAAATCAATTTAAAACCTTAGAAATTATTTTTTGAATACATTCTAAACTTTAAATACCTAAGGTTTAATGTTCATAATTGAGTTTTCAAAAATATATTCAATTTAGACACAAAAACCGGAAGGCGAAGAATTTGCATGTAAATGACATATCCTAAGTGCACCAATAGCCCACGCTTCTGCCTTTAGTGTGCCAAATTGCCCCAAGTGTAGGAACTAATGTTGTCAATATGTAATACTGTGGAGTCCATGTTCATTTCCACAGGGAGTGGTTTCAGATGATCCTTAGGATTGCTATCCAATGAATGTGAGAATAAAGTAAAATCGGGTTTGATCGACGATTGTTAAAATCATCGACTTAAACTATTTTAAAACGAAGGGTTTAATGATGGGGTCCTAAGGCTCCTGCCTTCCTCCACCAATCCAGTAACACCTAATTTCACTTCAATCCTTACCCAGGAGCCATTGGATGAATGGTCTTCGGATGGGGATATAAACTTTGGGGTGCGATTTGTAAGGCGGGAAGAATAAAATGAGTGATATCAAACGCTGCCTGTATGATTGATCGACTCTAGTTTTCTTGGCTTGAGATCGGCGAATGTAACGTGTACCAAGAATTCTCGCTCACACGCTTGTCAAGAATATGCCAACCAAAGTTTGAAAAGAATTTTAGTGTGTTGAATATCATACAACCCCATTGAAGCACAAGAGAGGGATTGGAGTTATTGTTACCTGGAAGAGGATGAGTTTCCACCTTTAAACTCATCATGAGCTTAGAACTCATTAAAATTGAGAATTGGTCACAATCAAATGGAACACTAATAGAAAATGTGAATTGAGAAATAACACTCCAATTGCAAGGTTGAGATATCAAAAACGATGAGTCCCCTCAACTAATTTTTGTTGGTAAAATCAACTCAAAGATTACAAATGTTCAAAACTAGAACTGTAAGAAACGCTAGTTACTCTACTCTGTAAACCCTAGAAAGATATGAGAAAACATCTGAAGGTTAGGAGCTAAAACCCTAAAACTGTACTTCTCAATCTCTGCACCCAAAGTGGGCTTAAAATACAATCCATACTAATGATCTCATAGAACTAAAGACAGCGGTCTCTTACACCAAGATCGAAATTCCTCTTAAATCCTGCAAAGATCGCATGTTGGTACCGGTACCAGTTAGTGTGGTATCGGTACCATAGCACCACTGTATCTCACTACATGTGGGTACCGATACCAGTTAGTGTGGTACCGGTACCAATGTCTCCACAGTTGCCCCACTTCACTTCAAAACTGCCCGGGGCCTTCCGATAATACTCGAATCGACAATGATGATCCGCGCATTGTCCCCCGAACCAAACCGCTACGCCGAAATGTACGGACATTGAACAACTTGCGCGATACAAAAATGGTAGAAAAGGTCGCGCACCTATTATACACAAAATGAAAGCAAAACATGAGCCGCAGGGGCTTTAAACCCTATATAATCGGCTGACTTTTGGTGTATCCAACATTCACCTTTACATAGATTCCTAAGCTAACAAAGTCTTCACTGATGCTTGGAGCTGGGAGTCTTGCTTACTTGTCATCTTGGTTGATTTATCTGAGTAATCTCACTTCTAGAGCCGATCAACTACACCATTTTCATCTTTAGCTTGTAATATCTTCATTTGATGCTTGATAAATTTCAACCTATTATTCAACCCCCACTTAAAACATTAGTAACCAATAACCTTGCTTTATCAGACTAAAACTAACTAGAGTACCTCATTAATAAAGTACTACTAATGTGTCCTCCTCTAGCACAAAAGGTGCAAATGGTTGAGGGACTTTCACTTGTAGACTTCTTGACAAAGTAATTTTTAAAATATTTTTCATTATTTGAATACTTGTATCCTAGCCCATTTTTATCAAAAACACATTTTTGTCTAGCACATTTCTTCTCTTGAAGAACCTTCTTTCTTGTAGTTACTCCTTCTATTGTAGGTTCTTCCACTAAATTTATCCTTCAACATTAGCTTTTGTAATTTCTTGTGATATATGACATTCTGCCTATGTCATTAATCTGCTTCCTCAATGACTTTCTTGAGCTTTGAGTCAATACTCTTCTTTTTCCTTCTTCCCTCTTCCCATTTCCTTTTCTTCCTACAATCTTCCTTTATTGGTCATCATAACCATAAGTTCCCCATGATAGCCTTTAAATTCTTTGCTTCCACAACAACCTTTGCTTAGAGTTCACTATGTGTGGTATTCTGCACCCTTGATACCTTATTCTTCATCTAATTTATTTCTGAAACCTTTAAAGTCCATTGACAACATCCATGAACTTATTAAACATCTCAACAATAGATTCATTAGGTTTCATTTTGAACATTTCATAATCATTAACAAGGATTCTAATTTTAGAATCTTTGACTTGGTTGGTTCCTTCATGGGTAATTTTGAGTATTTTCCAAACTTCCTTAGCTGTTGTGCATTGACAAATTCTATTATATTCAGTTCTATCCATAGCACATACAAGAATATAAATAGCTCTTGAATTAAATTGAAATTCTTTATTTTCTTTATCATTATATTTTCTGAAGAGTTTTGGTTTATTCCATCAACATTTTTTAGGAAATGTAACCAAATAGGATTGTTTTCAAACTCAAATCAAGAGATTGCAAATACCAATAGCCTTTGTTTTTCCAAAATTTATACCGACTCAAGAAAGAAAAAAGGGTTTGAAGAATGGGAACTTCGCATTGAAACTATTGAGCTGTTTGAAGGTCAGACACACGCTTTTCTCTTAGATGGTTAAATCTTGAAAACAAGAGGATCGACTCTGATACCAATTGAAAGTAAGATATGACTTAGCAACCTCACTAAGAGTGGGGGGTGGGTGGTGGTGTGAATTGGTTTTCTCAAACACTTTTTTCAAAAAAATAATAAATGTTCAATTTAATTCAAGAACAATAAATAGAGATTAGGACAGAAAGTGCAAACTCGGATTTATAGTGGTTCGACACACCCTTGCCTATGTTCACTTCTCCTCGACCTTCAATCTCAATGAGGGTTCCACTAAACTTGAGCTCTAAAATCGAGCTTGTTCTTATACACTTGGTTTTTCGCTCCAATGAGCTCTTCACAATTTCTTCAAGTTATGAACATTTGAAGCTTTCACTTGCTACTTAATAACCACTCTAGCTTTCAATGATCACTCAAATTCAAAGAAAGCTAGGACGAGACAAATGATGCACTCTCGGTATGCAAGTAAGGATTGAATGCACCAAGAAATTTTAGAATGAGAGTTAATGAGCAAGAGTGTAACGCCCCAAAAATACCCTAGAATTTTATAATAAAAGTTATTTTATATTCCGCGGATAATTGAATCCAACTTAATGAATTGTTAAATGAATATTGAATAAATGAACTATTTGAACTCAAAATTAACCCAAGTAAAAAGTGGGCAAAAGTGAAGAATTTAAGAAAACATAAGACCTAAAGGTCACATAATGAGTTCGAGGTCTGGCGGTGAACACTAAAATCATGCAATTAGAGACGGCACATATAGCTAGAGAGAAACTTAAGTCAAAGAATGTATTTTTGTGCCAAACAAGGCCTGGAGAAGAGGATTGCAAAGACTAAATTTGGTCTTAGATGCTTCATATTTTTGAGCAAACAGGCTGGAGAGAATGAGAGCGCGGAGAAAAGCTAGAGTTTGCAAGAAGATTGATTTTGGTGGGAGATCTTCCCATTTTTGGTGGAGAACAAACAAGGGATGCACCTCTGAAATTGTCCTAATGTCTCACTGGGCGGGATGCACTCAATTGCATCCGCGCATGGTTTATGGCATTGAAGAAATGTTCGACTTTCAGTGGATGTTCAATCGCATCCACATGATGGTATATGGATTAAAATACCATGTCAAAATTTAATTATATCCTATATTATATACTGAAATAGTGAAATGTAAAGCACATTACCAATGGATAAAAGTGATGGATTCACCATGAACCACATGAATGTGTTCGTATAGACAAGGTGAAATAACGAACTTGACGAAAGTGTAAACGGGATTTAACTGAACACATTCTAAGAGTGTACGCTTGGAATCTCGCGAATTGAATTGTATGATTTGCTTACAAATGCATATTTGATATGATCAATGATTTGTAGCAAAGCACAGAAAATGAATAAGCACGAGTACTGTTTGATATAAAAGGCATGATTTAAATGATACAAATGCCGTCAAGGTGAACAAAATTGAATAGAATCAGATAGAACCACTAAGCATGAAAATGCCAGCTTTATAGTTTTATCTATGCATGAAAGTAAACTGGTGAAGGCCAGAGCGTGAAGAGTAGAAATATAGAGAGTTATGAGAAGATATACCTGGCTATCAGATATCATATTCTTCTTAACATGTGATATTTTGTGGACAAAAGAGTTGAACTCTGAACCATTGTTTTTGTGCATCATGTTGTAAAGGCAAGATAAGCCATTTTGTAAACGAATTGTATAAGAGTAAATGTTTATGGGCCTGCCATTTGAAAATGCTTCTGCGTAATTGAAAACCCTAAAATGAAATGACATAAATAAATGTTTTGATAAGATAAATGAAAACGTCGGAGTAAACCAGAACCGCATGATCCTCCATTCGAAACTGGTAGGTCAGGATCGGTCAGCACATTTTGAAAAAGAAAACAATAAACAAATGAAAAATAAACAAAAAGAATTAAACGAGTGTCCCCGGTTTTGGTTCGGATCCACCAACCGGGTCGGACTGGGCTTGGGGGTTGCTATAAAGAGAGTTGGTGGTTGTGATCTTTAATGCCATAAATCTCATAGCATTAAATGATCCTCAACACTATTTATCGAGAGGAAACTCAATAGAAAAATAACCTGCCAACCGGTCGACCATTTCATTAAATTCACTAGTCATTGTGCAATTAATGCATTGTAGGTTACCGCTTATAGCCAGACTTGGACAATCATAAACCGGTCGCCGTCACTTTTCGGGATATATAAGGTAGATGAGCTAATGCGATCCAATCAAGCGAAAGTTTAGAACTCGCCGATTCACAAATCCGACCGATCGTTTCATCAACTAGTTCCAAAAGGTGCTATTGGACCAAAATGACTGACATATGCATCTCAACCGATTGGTAATCAGCTGATCGGGCTTCAACCCCAGATTACTCAATCGGGTCGGGACGATCTCAATTAGCAGACCACAACTGATCTACCAACACCAAAATGCGACCGTTAATTCCGAAAATGCTCAAATTATTGTGTTTTTTATTTAAAACATTTCTAAACCTTAATTGTATTAGCATATTTTAGAATATAAAACCTAAGGGTTTTAAGTATGAACTCGAGTTTTCAAAGGATATGAAATTTTGATTTAAAATCAAGTCAGAGTGATGCATGATAAATGATAATGTCCTAAGTGCACCAATGCTATCACCTTACAAGGAGTCCTAAGTTCACAAAGTCTTCATAGTATGATTGAACTTGGAATCCTGATTTTCTTTACTTCTTGAATTTGATTTTGATTCAAATCTTGGATGAATGATCTAGTCTTTAAGTTCAAAATCACCTACCATCTATCACTCGTCTTAAGTAAACCCTTAGTAACTAATTACCTTGGTCTTCTATCATCAAAACCTCAATTAGAGGTACCCTTGGGCTAAAAAATGTGTCTCCTTGAAAAGGTATCTCACATTCCTATAAATGTAAGAACCTGAGACATCCTAGGTAATAAAAAAAAGTTTTTTTCCTTTATGAAAAGTTATTGTTTGAAGTACCATCTTTCTGATTCACATTTTGAAGAATATTCAAACTAAGATAAAGTTCATCATGATCCCAAAGTACAGGTTCTAGTAATCTTAGTATATTTCTTTGCTTGAAGCATCAAGACATGTGTTTTATAGTTTTTTTTTGAAAAAAATGACTTTATTTTTTTTCTCCAAATATTTTATCAAGATTTATGAGGCAGTGTAATTGGCATGGTTAGTGCTGTCTCAGCCGAGAGCTTTCCAACGAAATATTTCCATAATTTTCTTCTTTTTTGTTTTTTTATTTTATGATTTTTTTTTAAAGTTTTATAGAAAAGTCATGATTCTTTACATTATTCAACCAATGACCTAAGGCAATGCAAGCCGATGACCTGAGGCAACGCAAGCAGATGACCTTCAATTGTACCGAGCAGATCATATGGAAGGTTTTCCGCCATGACCCACTCAACGCTATTGAATGGTCAAGACGCTGATCGCAGCATTAACTACTATTGACTAAACTTTGGCTAGTCTGTTCGACCTCGTTCAGACTTCGATATTTATGAATTTTTTTAAATGTTAATTTTTAAATTTCCTATTTGATGAGCATATTTTTAGATGATTTTATGGTCATTTTCTATTTTTTAAAATGAAAACGTGATTTTGCGGCTTTATATGTGTTAATTACATTTTATTTTCTGCTAGTTATGTGAGAGATAGAATGTTTGGCTCTTTGGAGCGACTATGTGCATATAGAAAAGATCCAACTCATTCATTAGATGAACACATTCATTTAATGTACAAAAAACTGTGGACATTCCATGTGACCTATAGTGTGCATTTATTAAGACTAAAATATGTATGTTCAACCAAATTCAACACAACTACCAAAGATTATCTTCAACCCCACAATGAATGCGAAAAACTTGTTTAGAATTGAATTTTGACGGCGGATTTAGCACTGCCACTAGAGACCATTCAGTCCCCGACAACGGCACCAAAAACTTGTTAAGCTTAGACATAAAATATGTCGCTTTCTCAGATGAGATGACTTTATTTTGAAAACGGTTTGGCTCACACCATGCATAGGGTCACACGCTATAAAAGTTGATTAAGTCTGAATCATTCCCAAGGAGACGATGACAAATCCAACATCAATTACCCCATCACCAAGATCCTTAATATTTGAACCCAAAGTTAAAGTGACTGTTTTATACTAAAGGAAAGTGTACACTAATTTAAAATCATAACCATACATAAAGAATTCAAAATAATTGATCGAGTTCACCTATAGTTAATATCGGGAAATAGGGATTAGTGTACAATTATCAATTTCTGCAGATCATTTTAATACATAGTTCAATCCTATTAGTTTGAAACTGAACTCTGTCAATATGCAAGGTAGTATAGTTCTTGATCTTCCATACACCATAATACTATAGGTAAGAGACTTCAATGCCCTTCCAAATACATGAGGCTAATCAATTACTTATAGGATATAAACTTTCTGTTAACTTGGTATTTTTCAGTATTTCCAAGACTTTACACCTAAGTCTCAGACTTGAAAAATTCAGCCCTCATAAATGATAAATGCAAAGCCTTCAGTAAATCTAATTGGTATCTAATCTTTAATCCATAAAATTTTCATTCCTTGGATGACTTCCACAATATGGATCAAGATCCTTTCATCGTAATAGGAGAAACTTGATAAACTAAATTACGGCATCATCCAACCTAATCCTACACCATGAGCAAATTAGTGATCTATATCAAATAGTCTTTCAAAGTTCTCGGCCCAATATTATCTAACATACCCTGCGAATCAAGCCCATACTTCGGGAATCTCCATCTTTGTGTCACTTGGAAATCGTATAAGATAGAGTCCTTTTTTGGGTACATGCTACTAATATCTAAAAATTAAATTCAAGAACAAATAATTCAATTAAATAAATTCAAGATTTCCAACTATGACGCTCTTTCAATTAGTGGTAATGGTTAATTAATACTTGACATTCCCGTAGGGAGCTTAGTCTTTCAAAATTGGATTAAGGTGATAACAATGACTAAATCGATTAGGAAAATTCATCGAAATTACAATCGAATCAAATAAATGAACTCAAACAAAATTCCATTTAAATTAGACAGCACGAAATCCATTATTTTACAATGAATCCAACTCACCGCAGACCAGAACGCTTAATCTCCAAGAAAAAATTAATCAAAAATCTAAATTAATGGCAAAAATTTTAATATACAAGGAGCTCCTAACTACCTGAAGTTCTGAAATTAATAAAAGCTGCACACAATGCCCTAGGGTGCTTCTATTTATAGATTTTCAAATGACGGGCGGCACTGAGGTCGAAATTGTATCCCCAAAATCGCCCACTGCGCTTTCATGATATTGAAAATTATAGTCAATGCATAGTTTCAGTGTCTTTTCTTGAATTATGTCGCTACATACTTTGAAAATGTCGGACAGAGTTCCTCAATAATTTATTCGGTACTCACTATATGAGTGTCTTGTGTCGCACATTTCTTTGTAGTGCCTTGCAAAGCCTTGTATAATTAACATATGGTTGTGACATAAAAGTTTATCAGAATAAAGTTTCCTTCCTTGCTGCCCTTGATTGTGTCGCGACATGTACCCTCTTTATCGCTAAGAGTTTCAATCTCAAATTTTGTTTATGTTACACATAATTTTGAAATGTTGCGATATAAATTACTTCCTTTTTATTCAATCATCATAGTCGTTGTTTCTAGCGCTTTCAATTTATGTCTTGACATAGCTTCCGATTGTTGCAACAAATATTTTTGGCTTCATCTCTTCATTATGTCGTGTGGTGCGACATTATTTTTGTGGTTCTTCTAAACCTTTGTCGCGACAATAACTTCCCATGTCGCGATTAGTTTCATCTCAAATTTTTATGTTGTAATGTCGACATAAAACTTATATGTCATGATATAGCCTTTTCCTAGCTTATATTGCTCGAACTTTATGTCGCGTATTATTACTTAAAATGTCGCTGACATATTTCCTGCCTTATATTGGTCATTTGGTTGAATGTTTGTCTAACACAAAACCCTTTGTTATGACAAACCTTTCTTGATCATTTCACATTTCCGCTATTTTCTATCGCTATTATACCTTTGATGTGTCGACATACTTTCTTCCTCTCAGCTTTATGTTGCGACATTTGGGTTTGACATGTGACAAAATCTACTGCCATTTGCTTGATCTTTGTCACAATAGAGAAAAATAATTTCCTGACATGCTACTTCTATCTCTGATTTTGTAGCAACAATGTTTTATGTATGTCACAACACAAATTCGACACTTCTTCATAAACTTCGTGCAACGTCAGACATAAAAATCTAGTGTCGCTGGCTATAACCATGTTGCACCGAAATTATGTCACATATTTTAAATTACATCGCGACATTTATGCCTTTAGCAAAAATTTTTGCTTTTCATATAATTGGTTTTTCACCAACCGCAAACACAAAGTTGGTAGATTATTGCATAATTCGTGATTAAAATGAATCCTAAATCTCAAAAATTGTTAGAAAATGGAGTAAAAAAAAAAAATGAGTTTAGACCATCAGATTTATAGTTATCAGAACAACAGATGGGTAAGGTCGATTCCTTGCTCATCATGTTACAGAAAGGTGCTTACAAGAAGGATAAGCCGACTTAACTTATGATAAGATTGTAAGTGAAATGAATCGAGAATTAGAGCGCTAGATACAAAGTGAAAATAGGCAATCTAATGTGCCAACAATGCATTCCCACGGAGGGATTACGAGAGAGTATCCACCACTCGTGATGATGAATGAATTGAAAAAGGTAATAGAATATATTTAACGACATGTTGATAATTTCTTGTTTTTTGTTGAAATATGTCCAGAATATTTATATGATGTAATGCAATTATTCTTTTCACATGCAATGTAATAAATATTTTTTTTTGTTTTGTTTTAGAAAATGTGCAAATATGCTATTATTTTGTGAGAATATTAGGTTGATGGTTTAAATCCTTATTTAATAAGTTGATTATCACATGTTTAAATCTGAGTAATAAAACATAACTCGTTAACAAGAATTGATTGATCAGATAACAAATACTTTTGTTTCGATACTCAGGTTATGTTAATTGGTTTAGAGATCAGACATAATGGTTATTAGAGATTGACCTGTAGCGATTGTGATCGTATTTTAATTAGTCAATTTCAACTGAAATGGTTGTTACAAAAAACATTATTGTTTACATAAAACTAGGGAGACAACTTAATGATAAGAACATAGATGTTTGGCACTGTGCACTGAGATTCTTAAACAACAAGGCATGTTGTAAATCTCAGATAAACCATGCATAAGCCCGAAAGATGAAACACTCGTCAACATAGTGAGCCATGTGCTATCAAGCCTAGTGGGCGCAAGGATAGAGTCATGGTACACCGAAGGCCGAGCAAAGATGAAAAAAATTATGATATTGGTGGCTTGAGAATCATCGTCACCCCACTGGGCCAGACAATACAAGGTTCAATATGGTGGGAGCTTGACCACGATGTTGCAACAGTTGACACTCAAATTTGATGCTTATAAGAAGCAATTCAACCACATAATGAGGCACACTCAATACCATGCCCAACATGACAAGGAGCCAAGGGGTGTCAGACCAGAGTTGAATCACGAGCGCAGTCCAAGCTATGATTCGCTTCCTTCTACTAAGGGGCTTGGAGCACCCACATAAACCTTATCTAAGAATGACAACATGAAGACTTTGATGATGTTGCAACATGTCGGCTTGAGGAGTAAAACCGAAAAAAAAAATTCGAAAATGAGCTAATTCGGTAATCTTATCAGAACGCGCACAAAAACCCTAGATCTTTCAGACTCCTTGACATTAAACGTGATCGCTTTGGAATCATCTCAAATTCAGCTGAACCAAACGAACTGGGCCGAATTTAGACTGCTGACATTTTAATGATTTCAAGACTCAATTTATTAATCATAAAAGCATGCATATTTAGATGAGACACTGTACATGATACAAGTGTCACGCCCTTAGGATTGCATGAGTCGGGTGGGATTGAATTGAGCCACCCTCAGTGCATGAGCATGAAAGTGGTTGAAGTTAGGCATGGAGAAGACTATCCAGTCGACCAAGTGGTCACCAAAGACAGTGAAGGGAGCTCCCCAGTCAAACCAACTCAGCTCTGAAAGGGAGATGGCAAACAATTGTAAGAGAAGAAGAGAAGAAAGAAAAGAGAGAAAGAAAGAAAGAAAAGAAAGAAAGGAAGAAAAGAAAACAAGAAGAAAGAAAGAAAGGAGAAAGGAGGAGGAAGTTTTTTTTCCTCCATTGTTTCAGATTTTGTGTGATCATAGAACTGATCCACACTTCAAGAGGTGAGGATCTTTCCTCTTGGTTACTCTTGCTCGGGGCCATGGAAATGGCATTTGGTTGAGTTTGCCATGATTGTTTAAAGAAATAACATGCTAAATTTTATGTTGTCCATGCTGAATTTTCTGGTTTAAGACTGAATTTGTGATGTTGTACTGAAGTAAATTTTCTGATTTGAATACTGAATTTGTTATGTTGTACATGCTGTTTTTTTCTGGTTTTTAGGACTGAAAACCTAAATTATGTATTATTTTATGAATGGAAAACATGCAGAAATTTCTGGGCTTCCTATGCAGAATGTTTTGGGTGTTTAGACTAAAGAAAACTCAGTTTTGTGTATCCTTTCTACGCGATCACATGCAGAATGTTCTGATTTTTAGATCAAGAAAACTCAATTTGGTATATCAGAGCATGAAAAACATGCAGAATTTCAGGTTTTCATGCACACTGGAGATGAATGTTTTAAGGATCAAATAAAACTCAGTTTGATGTATCCTTGTATGCATGATCAACATGCAGAATGTTCTAGGTTTTTATACTGAAGAAAACTGGGCTGTATATTATTATATGCATGAAAAACATGATGAATTTTACTGCTTTCATACATGACTAACATGCAGAATGTTTTAGGTTTTTAGATCAAAGAAACCCCAGTTTATAGATCTAAGCAAGACCACAATGGTAATGTTCTGTTTTACATCAAGAAAAACTCAGTTTGGTGGTATTGGTACAGTTGAAAACACGCAGAATTTATGGGCTTTCATGCATGATTAACATGCAGAATTTTTCCTGAACTGATGACCGGCTGAATAACATGCGTAATGTAACATAAATTCAGAATTGGTAACGCAATAGCAATTTTCTATGGAACCCATTGACCGATAATAATATTAATTGTGAATATTAACATGCAGAATTTTCCTGAACTAATATGATATTGTTGACGTTGTTTGTTTTTCTAGCTAAAGACCAAAATCGTGCTGGCTTGTTATTACTAATGAACGCCAGTGAAATTCTTCTGAACTTAATCGTTAGTGGCGCTTATGCGGATGTGAATTGACGACAGTGGAATAATGGATCATGTGGTGTTAAATATATGTGAAATGTTGTGCATTAGACATTATATTCATAACACACACATAGTGTACGTGTAGAAATGTCCATGTAGAGGTTTTCTAAGTACATTGTCAAGTGGAAGTGAGTAAAGTGAGCACAACTGTATTGTATCAAAAGGAATCACACACATGAGTGTGTACATGGTAATTCGATTTGGCACCTGATTTAAAAGAATCATGTGGCTCGGGAATGGGACGGTCAAATTCGAGTTCAGCAAAGGTTAAACGAATGAAAACAATGGTGTCATAGTAAGGATAGATACTCAAAGAAAACCCAAACTTGGTTAGACAACAGATTCAACGCAAGGAAAGCCCTAAAAATGTCGGAGGGTGGTGAGACCCGCAGAGACCTATAAAAGTTCTCGCTCAAAAAGACACGAACGATCAAATAAATACTCAAGACTAGCTGAGACGTGGTGCCGGAATTGACTCGTGATCGATTTCATTGGTAACTGGCGCGTAGGTAGGTGGTCATCGGTCAATCTTGCTTCAGCCGCATGAATATCGCCCATACACAGATTTCTTCAAGGATAAGATAAACGCACGCACGATCAGTCAGGTTCGACCAGAAACATCACTGTGACAAAACCAGGTAGAAATGTTCTTATGTGGATTTATCTCTAACGGCGCGTCACCTCGGTCGTGGGACCCCTTTCAGTAATGTGATAGGTACAGCGTACACGCTCCCATAGAGGCCAGATTTGTATGAAGTTGGCCTGACTGTGGCCTGATTCTTGTTTGCGGTGGTTATGTCAGAATCCACCTGGGGTTTGAATATATACGGTAATAGAGCATAATAACCTAGATCTATAGAAACGTATCTGTAAACTGGCAGACTTAGTATGATGATGGGCCCTATCAATATTTTACTCATGGTGGTCTCAAAGACATGAGACATACAGTACTAAGTGGTGCTGACTGCAGCCACTGGATCCCTGGCCTTTGGGTGTCATAACAGACTGTTTAGGTGAAGGCCGAATACCTGTAGTCATAAAGTTTGGTCAGACATGTTGTTAATGTGTGTATTACCACAAATTGACAGAGTTTGGTGTTGGCTTGAGTTAGAGCTACCTAGTGTCTGGGAATTGATATCCACTATACTTCTATCAAGGCTCAGGTGTGGTTACCTAGGGAGTCTACGACTGGGATTAGATCACAACATAACAAAGCTTTCTGTTTATGCTTTGAGATCAGATAAAAGGATCAAAAATGATGAATTATATACATGGTAGGATATATATAGGAAAATGCGAACACTAGGGTTATGAAACTGAACTTAGATTTGGAAACAAACGGATGGTTCAGATATTAAGTACACATTGTAGTATGCGTGCTAACAATGACACGAAATGATTCCTAAACTCGTCGACCGTTTGGTAGATGGCAAGTAGAGACTTTGGGCGAGAGGTCGTCCACGGTGATGGTCGACCACCACCGTTTTTAATCAAGAAGCCTTCGATAGAGGCCATGGTGGCCGATAGCCATGCACTTTCAGCTCGATGCGCCAGAGGTCGGAGGCGCGGCAGACCTCCGCAGGTTCAAGGCACACCATCCTCGTGACGTCAGCAGGAGGGATCATATAGGGTTTCACCACTGGTTCTACTGTATCGAGAGACCGGCCATGAGATCACCTCTGAGGTCACCGGATTACGCTAGCTTCATTCCAAACAGGCGAGTCCCAGATATGGTGAGTAACGCATCAGTGGACTCGAGACTATGACATGGACACTTGAGACTATTCATGGGGAAGTACTTTCCCATCGCTAGACATGCATGCCAGTCCGAGAGTTCCTTGAGTCAGGGAGACATGGGATCCACGACTGATTTCAGCACGAGCGATTCACGTAGTCAGCACGCTTCTGGATGACGATTATGTGGCCACCACTGCCCAAGGTCGAAGTTCGAGGACGGGTTAGTTGTCCATCCCGGGGCAAGATCAGGAGAGATAGAACCATGTTATATGGACCGATAAGTTAGCAGCCTGATTACTGAGCTTAGAGGTAGATGATTTCGGTGAGTAATCCGTATGGGTGCCAGTAATAAGAAGAGGTTTCGCGTTCTTCCTTCGTGCTCCTGAAAGAAGCAGAGGACTCTCCGTTCCACAGGCCTCACAAATAAATAGACAACGTGTGGCCATGTCAGTCTGTTACCGAACAATGGGGAAGATGACATGTTTCCACCGCTTATCACCGGACATACGAGGCTGAATCATTCCCAGAACAGGGTTTCAGGATCGGGACACCGTCCCAATCATCAAGCAAAGATGATGAGACTTCAAAGAGGTTTCTCCTTAATTTAATAATAGGAACAGTATTTGGTCTCGTGGTGCGGTCGAGCATCGAGTGTTTAATGTGCCGTAAAGGGCCAGTATGGGTCGAGGTCGAGGCGTATGTAATGGCCGGATTCTGGGTCTGTGAGCGTGTCTTCGCGATTACCCACGTCGAGGCAGTGATCGCACAAGATTCAGTAATGCTTACCTTCACATAAAGGTATATGTTGATTTCAGATCTGAAAATCGCATTCCCTTTATTGCTGCATCTCATGAGAGTATTGGGCCAGAGGTTTGAGATCTCAGACGAGTCATTCATGTGAGCCCTCCTCAGTGGACCATGGAGAGAATTGATCTGATATGTCGAGGATGTGAGCAGAGACCCCGGATTCATCACCTGCAAGAATCTCGGTCGGACATGGTCGAGTTCGAGGTTATCCCCGGATGACCTCTGACACAATCGGTCACATGAGATCAGACCATGAGAGCATCGCCACACCGCACCAAGATCAGGTCAGGCTCAGGAATAGGCACGATGTTCTCACCCCACAATTATGTACAGATCACGATGGCACTGCGCTGATCTGCCAGCGAATAGTCTTTAATTCTGAGGATCGTGGTGAGAAGATGTGATATGATTCACCTGGTGGTTCACAGCACGAGGACATTTTTCCACAGCTACCGGATTACTTCCAACTCCATAGGATGGCGCCAGTTGAGTACGAGGCTGAGGTCGGTCGAGGAATTCTTGGGCAAGGGTTTCATTAGACCCGAATCTTCACCATGGGATTGCTCTAGGTTATTCGCGAAAAAGGGGATAAAGACCCTTCGACTATGCATCGGTCTGACAGTTGAACGGTTACAATCAAAAATGCGGTATCCATTAAAGGGATTGATGACTTGTTTGATCAAGCTGAAGGGGCGCGAGTCTACTCAGATAGACCATGCTTGGTTACCGTCGATTGAGAGTTAGGAAATGGAACATCCACAAAGACGGTGGTGAGGCCAGCGGTATGGGCACTTTGAGTTCTGGTGATGCTCTTTGGATTAGCCGAATGCAGGCGGCGGCATTCATGGACCTCATAGTAGGGTGTTTCAACCCTATTTAGATCAATTGTGGTGGTCTTTGTTGACATCGTCTCCCGATCGGAGGTGGAGCATGAGGGATCGCTTGAGAAATCGTACTGCAGCTTTTGAGGATCATCGATTTATATGCCAAGTTCGGTAAGTGCGAGTTTTGGCTTGCGAGGTGGGTTTCTTGGGACACGTGGTGTCGAGCCCGGCGTGTCCCGGTGGACCGGGGAGGTGAGAGTAATGAGTTAAGGGAGACCCGAAGTCGGAGTCTTCGAGATCGTGGTTTCTTGGGATTGGCGGGGGTATTACAGGAGGTTTATAGAGGATTTCTCTCGACTAGCGACTGTAATGAGGTGACCGGGAAGGAGGTCAAGTTTGGCACAATAGGATGACTCATGTGACGGCGTTCCCGGGAATTAGGAAGAGAGGGAGGCTTACTTCAACTCCTATTCTAATAGTCCGGAAGAGACGAGAGGTACGATTATCTTTGTGATGCTTGAAGGAGGGACTAGGGTGTGTTACGTGTAGTCAGGAAGGTTGTGGCTTATGGTTCTCGGCGGGTTGAAGAATCACGAGCGAGAATACTACCAGCGCATGACATGGGTTGGGCTGTAGTAGTCTTAGCCCCGAAGATTTGGCATCACTTTATATATGGTGGCTTGATTCGAGGTGTTTTCGGACCATAAAATTTCGAAATACATCTTCACCTTGTGAACCTCGGCTTATGGCAGCGTAGAGTGGATGGGGGAGATTTTGGAAGATGCGACTTCACTTTGCATTTACCATCCGGTAAGGCAAATGCTTAGTGAAGCGTGCGCTTAAGCGAAGGCACGAATCTTGCTAGTATAGCTTCAGGGAATGGCAGATGCTTTCGAGGCGATGGGGCGATTCGAATTTGCGATACGATGAAGTGAGCTCGAGGCACCTTAGGATGTATGATAGCTCACTGGCAGTCTCCTGCGGCCCAGTGATAGAGTCAGTGCCGGGGCCAGCGAGAACCAGAGTATCCATCCGGGGCCGAGTACGGTCGGTCACGACGAGACGAGTGGCCGTCCACACGGATGGTAGTCGCCGGTATAGGGGACGGGTTGTGGTCCCGTCCGATGGATTGAGGAGATCCTCGAGGAGTTCCATTGCTCGATTGGTGTGTGCATCCGGTGTACCCAGTCTTATCATGACGCCGTCGCCCGGTATTCTTTGGAGCGGGATGAAGAGCATGTTGGGGTTTTGTCAGAAATGATTGTCTCACGTGCCCGGTCGGTGAGCACGGAGGCCCGGCGGGGCTACTCCGACCATTTGGAATGGCGAGTGGAAGTGGGAGCACATCCGGGTGGACTTGTGACTCACTTGCCCACGGACATCCTGCGGAAGCATGATGCGATATGGGTTATAGTGGGCCAGGCTCACCAGGTCGAGCTGCATTTTCTGGCGTGCAGTTGAGCTACACCTTTGGAGGAATTACGCGAGGTTGTATCCTCAAGGGAGATAGTACGGTTGCATGGAGTTCAGTCTCCATAGTATCGGATCGAGGATCACCGGTTTCTGGCTCGATTACGGAAGAGTTTCAGGCCATGGGGCGCGACTTTGGGTAGTCTGGCTTTTCATCCTCGGACGGATGTGGTGATCGGGCGGTATTCGGATTTTAGAGGACGTACTGCGAGCATCGTCCACGGATCTCAGGGTAGCTGGGAGGAGCACTTGCCCTTGGTAGGATTAGCCTACAATATGGCTATCAAGCGGTATTCAGATGGCACATATGAGGCTCTCTACGGGAGGCCCCGTGTCAATCAGATATGTTGGACAAGGTGGGAGAGAGCTCCGTCAGCAGTCGATTTGATTAGAGACACCTCGAAGAAGGTGGGTATGATTCGGAAGCGTCTCCTTCTTTGCTCGGCCAGGCAAAGATTCTGATATCTGACGGCGACCTCTAGAGTTCGGGGTGGGTGATCATGTCCTCTTGAAGGTGATGCCTAAGAGAGGAGTGGTAGATCGGAAAACGAGGGAAGGTTTATCGCCGGGGTACATTTGGACCACTGAGTGCTCGGAGGGAATTGGGCGCTGATTGCGTATCGGTTGGCGTTGCCACCGAGTTTGTCAAGCGTTCATGAGGTGTTTCACGTCTCTATGCTCCGGAAGTACACTCCAGATCCAAGTCATATAATGGATTGGGGAGAGCTTGTTGATGCTGATGGGACCTTCGAGGAGGGACCAGTGCGTATCTTGGATAGCTGAGAGCGGGTTTGCGTGGAAGGCGTGAGACTTGTGAAGGTGTTATGGCGGCACCGGTCGGGGAGAGCGGCATGGGAGCGCGGGACACCGTGCGCGCCAGCTAACTCCCTTCTTGTTTGAAGGGAAGGTCACGTTTTCTAGTCATTTAATGTTTTAAATGGCATTTGCATATACATGTGGTTGATTGTTTGTATGTATGCGGGAATTTGGAATGAGAATTCTTTTAAAGGAGAATGTGAAACCGAGGAAAAAAAAAGAGTGCAAAATGAAGCGAATTGGTAATTCTTACAGGAGCAGTACGGACAAAAACCCTAGATCTTTCTCTAGACCTCGGATTACGAAACGGATCACGCCTTTGGAATCATCTCGCGAAATCTAGTTGAACCAAACGAACTGCGTCGAATTCCGAGACTGTCGATTTTGCACGTATTTCAAGACTGAACGGGCCAATCATGGGGTGCCATGTGGCACTTGCATGGGAGACACTTGGCACATGGATGGGCCAAGTGTCATGCCCTTAGGATTGCATGAGTTGGGTGGGAGCGAATGTCGAAGCCACCCTCGTGCATGAGCATGAAAGTGGTTGAAGTTGTGGCATGGAGAACACTTGGGTCTTGAGTTGACCAGAGTGTCAGAGCAAAGGATGTTAGGTGGGCTCCCCTAGGTCGAACCAACTTGGTAGTTTGAGGGGAGATGGCAAACAATTCGTAGAGAAAGAAGAGAAGGAAGAAAGAGGAAAGAAAGAAAGAAAGAAAGAAAGAAAGGAAGAAAAAGAAAACAAGAAGAAAAGAAAGAAAGGAGAAAGAGGAGGAGGAAGTTTTTTCCTCCATTGTTTTGATTTAGGTGGATCAGAGCGATCCTACACACTTCAGAGGTGAGGATCTTTCCTCTTTGAACATTTCCTTGTTTGGGGCCATGGAAATGGCATTTAGTTGAGTTTGCTATGTGATTGTTGAAAGGAATAACATGCTAAATTTGTGATGTTGTCCATCTTTGAATTTTAAGGTTTTAAGACTGAATTTGTGATGTTGTACTTGCTAAATTTTAAGATTGAAAATGAATTTGTTATATTGTACATGCTGTTTTTTTCTGGTTTTAGGGTGAAAACCCAATTGGGTGTATTATTTTTATGAATGAAAAACATGCAGAAATTTCTGGGCTTCACATGCGGAATGTTTTGGGTGTTTAGATCAAAGAAAGAAACTCGGTTTTGTGTATCCTTTCATGCATGACCAACATGCGAGAATGTTCTTGATTTTAGGCGAAGAAAGCAATTTGGTGTAGTATTGTATGCATGAAAAACATGCAGAATTTTCTAGGCTTTCATGCATGACTAAGATCACGAGAATGTTTTGGAGTTGTGAATCGGAAATAAAACTCGGTTTGATGTATCATATGCATGACTAGCATGCACGGAATGTTCCTAGAGTTTTTATGCGAAGAAAACTTCGAGTTTTGTGTATTATTGTATGCATGAAAAACATGATGAATTTTATGGGCTTTCATGCATGACTAACATGCGAAATATTTTGGGTTTTTAGATCAAAAACCGAGTTTGGTGTATCCTTGTATACATGGCTAACATACGGGAATGTTCCTAGGTTTTATGCGAGAAAACTCAGTTTGAGGTGTATTTTTTGTATGCATGAAAAACATGCAGAAATTTTATAGGCTTTCATGCATGATTCTAACATGCAGAATTTTCTGGAGCGATGGCTAGATGAATAACATGCAGAATTGCGAATATTAATTGAGTGAATGTTAACATCTGAGGAATTTTCATGGAGGCGATGGTGATGAATAACAATGCAGAATTGTGAATATTAACATGCAGAATTTTGGAACCTAATATGGTTATTATTGCATGTTTTGGATGTCTTTGCTTTGTTTTTCGAGTTTTAAGGCGAAAATCAAAGTTGACTTATTATTACTTAAGATGAATGCCGTCACCAATTTTACGGAACTAATCTGGTTAGTGCATGCTTATGTGATGTCTTGATTTGAATATCAATGGAATATTAACATGACTGCATGTATGTTAAATATATGAAATGTTGTGTGCATTAGACATGAGTGTTCATACGGTGTAGAATGTCCATGTAGAGGTTTTCATACATTGGTCATGGGTTTGAGTGCAGTGGCACAAATTGCATTGCATTGGTGTGCGGTAACACCATATTACATGAGAGTGTGTACATGAGTGCTTGATTTAGCCTTTGCATTTGGTGTTTAAAGATCATGTGGCCTTGGGAATGGGACGAAGTCAAATTGAGTTCCATAGTGTTAAGCGAAAATGGAAAATAAAATGTGGGCGTATGAAGTGGGGATAGATACCCCCTCGGTGAAAAACGAAACACGGTTGGAGCGGCGTATCCGCGGTGAAAGCCGAAAATGTCGGAGGGTGGCAGGAGACCACGGTGTAAAGGACCGAAAGTTCTATTCTTAAAAAAGAAGACGCAGAAGCGATCAAATAAATATCACATAGTACTTGAGTTGTGAGATGGGAGTGGAATTGACTGATCTTGATTTCCCATTGGCACTTGCGCGTTAGGTGAACGAATTCGAGGTTGACGGTATGGTATGTACGATGTGTCTCATCCATTGCATGTAGATTTTTTCCATGTAGGATAACATGTATGCACGGATTAGTTGTGGTTTATTGTGAAATGATCATTTGCATGTGTGCACCTGGTAGGAAATGACCGCCTGGGTTTATCTCTCTTGGCGTTAGCTCACCCCGTCGTCAGGACCCCCCTTTTCAGTCTGGGGATAGGTCACAGTGGGGCAGCGTCCTTAGAGGCGGGATTATGAAGCGAACTGGCCCGTAATATAGTTACTTGTTTGTGTATATATTAGGCGACCTAGTTTTAATATATGTTTTGTATTAGAGTGATGTAATATCTTAGATCTATAAATGTATGGTCTTGTAACCGTATGGGCCAGTATGTTAGGCTGATGAGCCATTTACCTAATAATATGGGTCTCATGATACATGAGACATGCAGTTAACGAGGTTGTGATGATCAATGGGACCCAGGGTTTGGGGTGTCACAAGGAGGATCACCTTCTCGACAATAAGCATAATGGAGAGGCTTATATGACTAAATCCAAGAAAATTGGAGCTTCTGGCTTAGAACGAAATAAATGGAAGGGTAAGGTAATAAAGTAGAGGATGGGAGACAATAAAGCCAACTTCAACGGAAACAAACGCAAGCATGGAATGCAGGTAGTAAAAGCAAGAGCATGAACTACTTTAATTATGGGAAGCTTGGTCACTTTGCTCAAGTGATTGCTTCGAGTCAGAGAGGTAATGTATGACGAGCTGGCTCTTGTAATGCAAATGTTAGTAGTTTCTTGATGTGGCGAGGCTATTATACATTGGATTGTAGACTCAATAGAAATTGACCACATAGCGAGGGACTGAAACGCCTTTGTGGATTTCGTCGAATTCCAGAAGGAAATAGGACCATATATATAGGAAATAATACTTAAGTGGATGTGGTTGGTATTGGCACCTGCAAATTGGTGATACGGATTTGCCTCTTTTATCTCTATGATGTGCTTTATGCATTGTTGGAAGTTAAACGAAATCTTTTTCCATTGTTGTTTTGACATGACCTAAGCTTGATATTGTGATGGGATGTGAAGACTTAGCGTTTGGTGGACTCCCAGTTTATTCTGATCTAGCTTTATGCTAGATCCATTTATTGTATTAGATATTATTTCAATTAATACAATACATCCTCTTTTGTAATTGGTAGTTCCAGTATTGATCCATTAGTTAAGCGATGTTAAATGACATGTTAGATTATGACACATTAGGTGAGATCGGCTAAAAGTTTGCTAAAGGATGATCTTTTTAGGCCATGTTTGAGTGCAGTTAAAGCGGGATTAATTTTGTACTCGGTTTGGGACTAATACGAGTCGGACCTAGAGTACAGGGACAAATTTATCTTGTCATGTTTAGTACAGTCTAGACAAAATTATGGACTTTTTATCACGTTTAGTACATACGGGACTGATTGGTATTTTATTTTACTTAATCTTTGAATAGAATTTTTTTAGCTTAATCTTTGAATAGTACTTAATAGCATTGAGTATTAAGTTGTTGTTTTTAACGCATTAGGTGAGTAGTAGGGATGCTTGAGGCTGATTATTTTGGTCCGTCCAGCCTCATTCTTAATGGCATGAGTTTAATTTAATTTTAATCGGGTTTAATAGGTTTAAGCTTATTTTCTCAAATCCGATACGGGTTCAGGTATTGTTACTCTCTGTAAAACCCGAAAAAATTAGAAATTTTCAAAAATGACAAAATGTTAATAAAAATAATAAATTGCCATAAGGGTTCAAAGAAGCCTAGAAAATTATCTAGATATCGGATGATGAAACGAACTACGCCGCTAAATTTGTCTCGCAATCTATGTGAGTTATTGATTATAAGGGTAATAATTAAATCTATGATTTTGCAGGTGATAAGTTGTTAGTGACTCGGGGGCGAGATTTTCTGCGAAAATCTCGAAAGTTGAAAATGGTTTCGAGAGTAAAAGCGAGCCCGAATAAAGTAATATGAATCATGTATCAAAATAATAATAATAAGCCCCGCCACGATTATATTTTAAAGTAATTTTTATTATTTTATTTTTATACTTTTAATATACATAATTATTATTATTATAATGTTTTATATTTATTATAATAATTTTATTTTGCAATATAATGTTTTATATTTTATAATATATTATCATATATAATATATTAAGCTATTTTTATTTCATGTATTTATTATTAGTTATTTTATAATATATTAGTTAATAAATTTTTTTGTTTAAAATTTTTAGTTACAGAAATTAATTATTTTTGTAAAAACTATAAAATATTTTGTCCTTGAGTTTAGTCAGGCGAGACCAGTGATTTAGGGAGTTAAAAACAGGGACAAAATAACTCACCTTCACTAATTTTGTCCCTAGTTTGAGTCGGTCGACATCTGCAGACCTTTGCATGGCAAAACAATTTTGTCAATTAGTCTAATCCTAAATAAAACACCAAACATGGAATCCTAAACTCATCTATTTTTAATCCATTTTTCTGGTATATTCTTAGCAGTACCAGCTATATTTTAATGCCAAATTATGGAATACTCACAAACTTTTTGTTTTGCAGGTTTAATTGAAAAATGAGATAATTCCAATGGAAAAGAAGAAAAAAAAGTGGAAAATACGGCATCCTGCGTGAGCATAGTTTTTTGTTTGTCTGACAGGAATTTCAAGCTAGCGGAAGTCTTTATGTCGCGGCCAGTAATTTGTATGTCATAACAAAGTCAGGCTGAACTCAAAGGCGAGAAATATAATCTTTGTCATGACAAGGGGATTTTATCGTGACCTTGATGAAGAATAATGTAAAAAGAAGGCTGGTCGAAATGATGATCAGAGCAAATAGAAAAGGAACTTTGTCGCGATAATCCTTGCTGTCGCAACATAAAAAAAGAAATTTGAAGATTAGGATAGACTTTATTGACTGAAAATGGCAAGGATATAACCTGATCCAGATTTGAGACAAGTGTTTTTTAGCATGTTGCGACAAAGTTTTCCAGAAAAACATGGAACCAGCTTAAGGAAGAGAGTGCGTCGCGGCGGAATTCGAGTCACAGCGGAGTGCAGCGGGACGTTGTGACAAGCGAAACATGAGGTTGAGGTGAATTACATCGCGACAAGGATCGAAAACAATATAAGAGGAATGGTGATAAAGAAATTCATGTTGCGACATAATGAAGAATTGAAGGCAGAATCTACATTATGCCAGAAAAGGGAAATTTGCATCGTGACAATAAAGCTTCATAATGATAGAAATTTTGTTGTGGCAGGAAGGGCTTTATTCACGACGAGAAATTAGAAAGAGGCCCGTGAGCTTAAAAGTCATCCATTTTGATCCATTTTTACGATTGATTTTATCCCAAAAAGATTGATTTATGTGCGAGAAATATGGAATAACTCATGGCTATGCAGCGGGAAATTCAAGAGAAGAGGATATTGCGGTATAAGGAGCGGAAAGTAGGCGAGGCGGGGCGAGCTGGCGCGAGAAGGAGGTTGCAACAGGAGAGGTGCACAAGGATTAAAGGACCTGATGTCGTTACGCCTTGACAACAAAGAAGATTCATATCGAGAGTCGCCACCTTGAAGACTCGTCCTTGGCGAAGAGCAATTGAAGGAAGAACGTGGTAGCGGCGCGAAACTCGAGTCGAGCGACCCGAGAATTAATGAAGAAAAAAAAGACATGATGTCGCGACACCGCCGAGGTGCGGCGAGTGCAAGCGATCTGATAGACAAGGAGAATTCGTAACACCAAAATGAAGAGGTCGGCGACATCAACCTTGGTCGAAGCGGTGGCGACATCGATTTGAAGAGGTGTGGTCGCGACATCGATTCTGCGAAGTAATTGAGGTCGCGGCGTCATTAGGTTAATCAGCGACATCACATACAAGAAAAGAATGTCGCGACATCATTTAGCGGTCGCGACATCAAATTCAAGGGGTGCTAAAGGCAATTAGCGACCCGAATAAAAGCCTGCGGCGTCATTTGAGATTTCGGCGAGGTCGCGTGAGAATGAGGTCGCGACATTAACAACGAATGGGCGATTAACTTGAAATCCACGAGAGTGCATCAATTTAGGGCCCAACGGAACCCTATAAATGCGCGGCACGCTCTTCCCGAAGGAAGAGCAACTCTCGGCGACTCAAAAAGAGAGATCTGGGTAGCTGAAGGCTCTTGTATTTTAATTTTCTTTTCTTTTCTTTTCTTTTCTTTTTAGTTTTAATAGTTTCGAGTAGATTGTTCTTTCTTTTGAATTTTTGGATCTGGATGTTAGCTATTAAAGTTGAAGCTGAATGCAAAATTCAATTTCTTCAAATTACTGTCTGGATTATCCGAATTCCAGACAAATTTTGGAATTCGGATTTCCAGTTTCCGATCTACAGTGGTTTTCTTGATCAGCAAGCCATTGTGGGGGTGTAATGAGTGATTTAGAAACCCGACTTCCATTGATTAGACTACACATTGTTAAATTTATCTTTCTGTAGAAATTTATGAGGAGGCGCTATTGAACTTGATTTTGAAATCGATTTCTTCGGTTGTTTTGTACGTAATTGATCCCAATGTCAGTGTCTTATACCCATAAAAGGGTTGTCTCATGCTCTGATTTCCAGGAGGCCCTCTGAGTGACACAGAGAAGGCATTCCTGAGAGTAGTGAACAATTTCTCAAAGGTATGCGAACCTGATAATGGTGATCTAATGAAATCTTTGGATGTAAGTCGATAAATCGTTTTCTCACGTGAAAGCGAGATTGAGTTGAATGATTTATCAATTTAGCAAGCGAGAGAGTTCACCTCGATTCGAGCGATCAGTTGATCCAGGTGTTAGCAAGGATCTAATCAAGGAAAGGATGAAGCTGTTCCAATTTTGAGGAAAGAGAAACCGAGTAAAGTGTAAACCCATTACTATACCTATGTCTTAGGAGCTAAGGTTTGCGATCTATGCATTAGGTATGAAGTATTGAAAGAAAAATACCCGGAAGCAAGCTGACCAGTTAAAAGTAGTTATCTAATCCTCTGTCTTTGAAAGAAGCCGGTGAAGATTAGAGTGATGAAAAGTGCCTTTCGGGAGAAATCGAGTGCACTACCTTTGTCCTTGGGCGGATTTCATCGATGGTTCATGAAGCGAGATTCTGAGTGTAGTTTGCGGGGATTGATGTTTCCGCAGTAGCGGTATTTTCGATGCTCCTTTAATAGATAAGCTGTTCGGTGTGAATTTGTTATTTTAGATTTTTCATTTTAAATTCATTTTTGTTATTAAGTCACACTTTTCTTAGTTTTTATTATTTTTGTTCTTGCTAAGAAGATTTCACTTGCCTATCGAGGTCGAATAGTATAGAGTTTGAGTAGTGGGGTAGTTGATTGAGAATTCTTGAGATCTCACGGCTTAGGATCGATATACGGACTTAGATCGATTTACTACTTGTTCGACACATTGCACTTGCGAGAATCTGGATCAAAACCCCGGAAAGAAAATGATTTCCTCTTAAGAAAAGCGTTTTTAATCGGTCTGATAGATAGGAACACAACAAACAAATTGCATGGCGGTATTCTTTAGGGATTAGATAATAGTCAGCAGGTAATAGCGCTATAAATTTGCATAGTGTTTGATCCATATCTTCTGAAGAATTGAACAAGTTTTTTGGCGCCGTTCTTAGGGTTCGAAAGAATTTGGTGAATCAATGTCGGACGAAAATCGAAATACTAATTTGGACATAATTTATAAGAAAAAAATAGAAAATTGCAAAAATATGATTCAGCAATGATAGTTTAGCAAACTCATGAAATTTTTTTTGATGAGCACATCATGTTGCATCCTGATTTTGGTATCCCAGCGACTCCATTTGATCTCGGTATATTATAATTTCGGGAGTTAATTCATGCTAAGAAGCCGAGGAGGCGAATTGTTGCCACTGAACGCGAGATGAAAGAACATTGAGAGGAGCTAAGAAAGGTTGAGTGCGAAATAGCGAGAAATGGCGAGACGAAAGAGTAGCTTCAGGCGGTCAAGCCAGTCCTTGTGAGAAAGTAACTCGGGGCGAGACACTGGAGGACTTACGGAGACCCGGATCATCAGAGATGAATACTTCAGCGATGAGACGGCCCGATAGATACTAATAATTTTGAGCTCAAGCCCATTGCCTTGCAAGTGGTTCGAAGCGGGAACCGATTCATAGTCACCAGCTGGGATCCCAGCGAACATTTGGGACGGTTTTAAGGAATGGCCCGGTCGGTCGGTGAGATAGTGTGAGACGGAAGTTATTAAATACGAGTTGTTTCCTTTCTCTTTAAGAGATATAGCTGCTACCTGGTTTGACTCACTACCATATGGATCTGTTAATACATGGGAGGAGGCGATGGAAGCTTACAGACGATTTTCCTCCATCCCTCACTTTAGACGAAGGAAATTACTACTTTCAAACAAAGGGGAAGATGAGGAGTGTACACTACTTGGGAAGATACAAGAATTTCTTGAAGAGATGTCCCATACACTTGGATAGACACAGACACGAATGGACATCTTCTACCACTCCGTGAATTATACCTTAAAGGTATAATGGATCACGACTAGTGGAGCATTCGAAGAAGAAGAAGAAGAAGCAAGACGGCTGACCGAGGATCTTGCTAGGTGCAACATGAGACCTCATACAGATCCTCGGGTTCGGCGACGAGCTAAAGGAAATGGAATGATTAGAGTGGAATGAGAATGCCATATCTGCCGTAGGAGGCCCGAAGCTGGATGCATTGATGCATCGGTTAGATAAAAGAATGCACTCTACAAATGAGATAGGAGCAGTTGAAAGAGATGGAAGAGTAAATAATCTTTGAGCGTTGTATTTGAAGAGGGGTTCTATGGTGGAAGGAGGCTAACTATTTGAGCGAGCAGAGAGCATATCATTTGAATAACCCAGGCACCACTTGACCTATTATACTGACATTAAGGAACAGTAGAACTTCTCTTATGGTGGAGGAGCACAACAAGTCCCAAGACATGGGCAAAAATTTTTCGGTAGAGTATGCTCCACCAGGTTCAATGGCAGCAACAGAGAGAATGAAATGAATATCAAGGTAAAAAAGGGCTCCCGGACCTTTGAAGACCGAATCTTGCTGCCGATTCATGGGGAAAATAAAAGTTATTGAACTTCCATGAACAAAGTTTGCGAATTGGAAACTTGAATACCAATTCTCAAATTTTGACCACCAATGCCTTTCTCAAGAACACAGGAAACACAAATAGGGCAACACGACCTGCGGGAATCGGATGAAAGATGCTTTCCTGGTAATAGAAAATCGAGGATTGCATGGCCAGTGCATTCAAAGCTAAATTAAGGAAAATTAGAGAAGGAAAGTCGAGGAGAAAGATGAAGGCAACAAGGAAGAAGGAAGCCTAGAAATGCTGGAGTCACTGGAGAAAGAAAGAAAGAAGGAGCAGCAACCAGAAGAGTAAGAAGCGAAGAAAGCCCCGAGGAACTACATGCACAACGGGTCCCGTTTCCGCGAGTAGAAAGTCAAAGATAGAGGAGCAGTTCGCAAGGATTTTGAGAACCTTCCAGAAGTTGGAGATAAGCATGCCATTCACAGAAGTGGTAACTCAAATGCCACTTTATGCTAAATTCCTGAAGGAAATTCTGAGCAAGAAGAGAAGATTTGCAGAGGAAGGAGTAGTAGATACATTCTTTACTTGATCTGGAGTGATAAGAAGAATTTACCGGAGAAGATGAAAGACCAGGGAAGTTTCTGAATTCTTGCACCATTGGAGGATTTGGGGGTCGAGCTCTTTGTTACTTGCAGTGCCGAGTATAAACTTAATGCCATTATACATTTTGCAAGGAGATTAAGTTTAGGGGAGCTTCTCCCACTTCTTTGTTACTCTCGAATGTGAGATAGAACAATGGCGAGCACAGAGGAGTCTGCTGAAGATGTTCTTGTTAAAGGTGGGGAAATTTGTTTTTCCTGTTGACTTTATCATCCTGGACATTGAAGAAGATTCACAAGTCCCTCTGCTGCTTGGAAGGCCATTCCTTGCAACTGGAGCTGCTCTAATAGACATGCAGAAAGGAGTTCTCACTCTAAGGGTTGGAGAAGAAGCAGCTGACTTCAACCTGCTCCAAAGTTTGAAAAATTTAGACATAGATAGGGAAGATTACAAGTTTGTAGATGATGTCTATCTCAACAACTCTGATTGTTATCATGATTGTAATGCTCAACTTCCTATCAATGAGAATGAGATGAATTTCCAGTATCCTGAAGGTGTTAGTGCGATTTTATTTATCGATTTACACTCTGCGAAAGCGTGGTAAAGTCTTAAACAAAATGGCATGAAGGGGAGACTATTAATGAAGAGAAAGAATTTCATCAGAAACCGGTCTGGAAAGGCTAGTTTTAAAAGAATTGCCAAGTCATCTGAAGTATCTTACTTGGAACTGAGTAAACCGGTGATTATCTCTGCCGGACTACATTATCTTTGAAACGAAGCTTAAAATTTTGAAATATCAGAGTCAATGCTTAGTCCGTGTGAATTAAAGGTATCGATCCATCAATATGCATGCATAAATACTGCTGGAGGAAAATGCAAAACCATCAGTTGAACACAGAAGAAATGAACCCGGTCGTAGAAAGAAGTATTGAGAGAAAGGAGTGCTGAAATGGTTGAATCTTTGGTTTTATTTATCTGATCTCGAGACCGGTCAGCAGGTTAGCCCGATCTATGGTTCCCAAGAAGGTGGGTTCAGTGATCGAGGAAATGAAAAAATGAGTTAATTCCAACAAGAGCGGTGTAGGGATGGAAGTATGTATCGATTCTGGGAAATTTGAACACACATCGACCCGGGAAGGATCATTTCCCATTGCCTTTCATTGAACAAATGTTGGACAGGTTAGCAGGACACCCTCATTTTTGTTTCTTGGATGGGTATTCTGGCTATAATCAGATTGCCATAGCACCTGAGGACCAGGAGAAAACCACATTCACATGCCCTTATGGCACCTTTGCCTTCAGAAGGATGCCATTTGGGTTGTGCTGATACTCTATTTACTTTTAAGAAGGTGTATGATGTCCATGTTCTCAGATTTGGTTGAGGGAGGTCATGGAGATTTTTATGGATGACTTCACAGTATATGGATCCAGTTTTGATCATTGTCTAAACAACACGGAAAACGATGCTTCAAAGATACAGGACAAACAACTAACATTAAGCGGGGAAAAGTTCCATTCTAACAGTATGAAGATGTTAATTCTTTGATATGAAAATTTATAACTCTTGGGAGCATTTGAAATGGACCGGATAAAGTTTTGATTATAGATGACTTTACCATGACGATGAAGGAAAGAGTATTGTACGGAAGCATCTTTGGGATTAGGAATTCATCGAAACAAAGTAAAGCAGGAGACAATTATCTTGGGTTATTGGAGAAAGATTGCGAGTTTAAGTGCCGATAATCACTGCGAAGCGACCTTTGAAGAATCAAGGTGGATAGTTCAGCTTTATGTGTTTTGAATGGGATCATGGATTCGAAATAATGTGTGATGCCAGTGATTTCACAATGGGAGCAGTATTGGGGCAAAGAAAGAAGATATTGAGGGCAAGTATACTATGCTAGCGGAGACCTTGATGAAGCCAAGAAAGCAGTATTCTTGAAAAGGAGATGCTAGCCATAGTTTTTGCTTGTGAGAAAATACGAGGCCGTACATTTTGGGATCCCGTGTTATAGTTCACCTGGGATAATGCAGCGATCAAATGTACGATCATCGAAAGGAGCCAAACGAGGCGATAAAGTGGGTGTTATTCTTCTGAGAGTTTGATGCGGAAATTAAAGATAAGAGTTGTGACAATGTGATGGCTGATCCTTGTCAGTGTTAGAAAAGCAAGCGAGAAGAGGAGGAGCGGGACTAGCAGGAGAACTTTGAGATGAACAAGTATTTCCAATTGTCATTCCAACTATGGTATCTTGTCTCGTGAATTACTAAGCTTGTGGAGTAGTTCCTCGGAATTGACTTCTGACGAAAAACAAAGCTCGGGACCCGACGGCGGGTACTAGATCTGGGATGACCCAGCTGCTATTTAAAGAGTCTTGACATGATTATAAGAGATGTGTGCCGGAGAGTGAACAATGCAAAATTGTGAATGAATGCCATGCATCACCATATAGAGGACATTTTTCGGAGAAAGAACAACTCATAAGATACTCCAGTCGGGATTTTATTATTGGCTATCTTGATTTATGCTTGAATGGGTCAAATTATGTGATAGATGCCAAAAGATTAGAAATAATTACTTGAGAAATGAAATGCCCTACAGAGGTATATTGGTGGTGCAAATTTTTATGTATAGGGGATAGATTTTATGGGACCCTTCACACCATCATTTGGAAACCTTTACACAACATGCTTGATGGATTATGTTTCCCAAATAGATTTAAAGCTAATAAGCTTGTCGAAGAATGATGCTAACTACAGGTTGTGAGTTTTCTTGCAAAGAACATTTTGAGCAGTTTGGAACACCTAGGATTATCATCGGTGATAGAGCCACTTTACAAACACGAAATATTTGCAAAGCTCATGAAAGGAGTATGGGGATGACATATAATGAGTCTAGCTTATCACCCTGAGACTAATGAGACAAGCGAAATTTCCAGTAGGGAGATTAAAAGGATCTGGAAAATCTTGTAAGTTGTGAGAAAAGATTGGTCTTCCAAACTCAGATTATGCACTTTGGGCTTACGGTACGTCAAAACTCATTGGAATGTCCCCATCTGAGAGTTGTCTTTGGTAAACCATGTCACCTCCCTCTTGGCCCGGAATGTCCACAAAGCCATGTGGGCCCGTGAAGTGTTGAACTTTGATTTAAAAATTGCAAAGGAAGAGAAATTTGCTCAATGAATGAAATGGAAGCGAAAGCAGAAGCCTATGATAATGCTAGAATTTACAAGAACTGAGAAATGAGAAATGGCATGATCAGAAAGTTACGAGGAAGAAGTTCGAGAGCGGGGATCGGGATCTAACGCTATTTAACTCAGTTAAGATTATTTCAAAAGAGAAGTTAAAAATCAAAATGGAATTGGACCATATACGGTGGTGTCAAGTACTACCTTTGGGCGATTACACTTTCAGGCGATGATGGGAAGAATTCAAAGTTAATGGTCAAAGGCTGAAGCACTATCTCGACGAGGGAAAAAGAAAGGAAGAACTCCAGGTTGGGGAATTAGAGAGAGAAGGATCAAAGCGGCAAGTCCGGCTAAGGACTCAAACGAGGCGGCTAAATGGGAAGCGTCCATGCCAGATTACTTTTAGTTTCTTATTACAGGACTTGAATTTTTATTACTCGTTTGAATTTCTTTGGATTCTAGTCATGGATTTGTTAAAAATTGCTACGTTAGTATTATATCAATTTAATCCTTTTTGGAATTATTACAATATGTAGATGTAGAATCAAATATCTCAGGCGAGAAGGAACAAACTCTAGGACTACTCCAGCACTTCACAGGAAAGAGCAACTCGAAAAAGGGGAGTACTTTTCTCCCTACATAAATTTTGTGAAAATTGAATAGAATACATGTTTGAATTGCTGTGTGGGAATGATTAAATGGATGCTAAGAATGTGCAAATTATTAAGGAGTGAAAAGCTGTCTGATCATCAAATTTAGAATGGTACGAGACTAAGTCGCGACCAGAATTTTATGTCGCGACGGAAGTTGAGGTCGCAACTTAGTCACATCTTGGAAGGAAAAACAAGGACAGTCGCGACCGAAGTTATGTCCTTGTGAAATTGAGTCGCGGTAGTATTGGAGTCGCGACAGGGCAGTTCCCTTCAAAGTGGTGAGGGTGGCGACAGCTCCACAACACTATGTCATAAAATGCGATGTATCCGCGGCGATGATAACTTGTCCTCCTACGAGTTTACTTATGTCGCACATTGAGTAATAATAAATCGCAACATAAAGAGAAAAGTGTGCGGTGGGCGACTTTTAATTTTTGCCCTAAATTTAATAATGACACACAATTACGGCTGGAATTTAAGTCGCGACAAGCCCCGAATAAATGAAGTAATAAGAGCCGCTGATAATGATTGAATTGCAAGCTGTTGAGAAACTCCCTCACTTTACCGTCTCCTTGGCCCAGAGCAAGTACAACTCTTCATCTTCGCATATTCTCTACGGTTTTCAATTCTTATGAGCCCTAAATCCAAACTTCTTCCCACAAAGCCTTCCGATTTCTCTAATGGGCTGAACCTTGGCCTCATCCAAATCGGCTGAAATCATGGAGGAGTATATAAACTGAAGAAGAGTTACCATACAGGAGACACATGGGGAGAGCAGACCGTCGGAACAACGGAAGTTTAACCGAGTTACAAAGCAACGGAGAGGGAAAAGGGAAAGAAA
Source organism: Tetrastigma voinierianum (assembly GCA_016808115.1). NCBI lineage: Eukaryota > Viridiplantae > Streptophyta > Magnoliopsida > Vitales > Vitaceae > Tetrastigma > Tetrastigma voinierianum. The sequence goes on from JAEQBH010002797.1 coordinate 101,354, forward strand.
AGCGTGAGAAGGAGAGGAAGGCGAGTTCGTCTCGGAAAAACTTCTCCATCACGGAAGAAGCACTATCTTTGGAAAGGGTTGTAGGAGAAAGAGCCGACTGACTCATCTCCCTTTCAAGGAATTAATAGAGCAAGAGGTTGGGGAAAGTGCATGAAACATCAAAAGTACGGATATCACGGCCGATGATTAGAGAATTTACTCAACTTTGGTTGGGAGGAAGGAGAACTGTTTTATGTCGGAGGAGTTTAGGTGCCATGCATGGAATTTGAAACCATAAATGAAATGTACGGAATGGAGGGGCAAAAGCATGGATCTAAATACAAGAAGATAGCAGACAACCCTAACCGTGAAAAGATAGCCAGAAAGATGACAGAAGGTAAAGTGAAATGGGGTCAAGGAAGGGGAGAGAAAAAGATTATAAACAGGGGAGATTTGACAGAAGAGGCAAAAGTATGGTTTTATTTCCTGACTTCTATTATGGTTCCTGCGGCATATGCGCACTGGTAAGAGAACAAAGAAGCAATCATTCTCTATGCCATCTTTGAAGGGGTACAAGCAATCTTTGGGCTATCATTGAGAAAACTCAATAATGAGATATCATGAAGGTAATAAAGGGTTTGATCCCTCGCGACAACCATCACGAGGCTATGTATGAAATTTACAGTGTGAAGAGAACTTAGGAAAGAAAGAAAATAGTGCCCCAAGGTTTCACCACTAACCCTGACGGGAGTAAGCAAGGGGCCAAGGAATCAAAAGAAAAAGGGGGTCATAGTAGAAACAGATTCAAGGGATGAAAATGAGAATGCAATACAGGAAGAAGACACCCTTCTGGTTGCAGATCAAGAAGAAGAAAATCCAGGAAGCACATCGAGGGCGGCATGAACCCGGATGATAGAAGCCCAATAGATTTCTCAACCCCATTGGCCAGCTCTCCCCCTATAAGAAACAGTGATTTCAGAGAACCTGATGAAAGCTCTAGGGGAGCCCAGGGGAATAATCAAATAATGGAGATGCTCAGTTCCATTCAGAAGAGTATGGAAGAAAGAGAAGAGAAATGGAGCCTCCAACAAAAATTCAGAGAAGAAGTGTATGAAGCAGAATTGAAAAGAAGATATCAACGATTAGGAAGAGGGCCCGGAACAGGCGAGAAGAGTATATGAAGGTGAATTTGAAGAAAGAGAAGAGATCAACAGTGGGAAGAAGAAATAAGCAGAAGGGAAGTGCAGATGAAAGAGATCCTGGAGCACCAAGAGGAAAAATTCAAGAAGGAAATGAAGGAAAGAGATCATGATCTACTGAAGAAGTTGCAGCTGAGCCATGAGTCATTTTACAACAATCAGTTTGATCGTGATTCTCAACTCCTAAAACTCATAAAGGAAAGGGACTCAGACCAGGAAGCCAAAACTAAGGAGGAGGAGGCGGATCAGGGGATTCAAATTCCTCGTGTCATTGCTTCGAGGACATTGAAAAGAAGATGAAAGACATAGATCAAATGCTTGATGACAATGATGCCTTCAGGAGAAAGATTTGGCTTGAAAATTTGGATTTGATTAACAACAATCTATCCAAATTTTTAGAAGTTATGACTAAAATGGAACGCAACATGAACACACTGGGAATGAGGCAAGATGACCTGAACAAAAAGGTTGATCTCACTAACGAATTGATCCTTGAAGAGCAGATAGAGAGAGAGAATGACAAGAAGAAGAAGAGGCGAAATGAGGATTTCCCAAATTCCAACCTAATTTGGCTACCCTTGATCTGGATCCCCCGATATCTTCTCCTCCCCGAAAGAAAAATAAATCACTTCCCATTGCTTGATCCATCTCTTCCTCAATTCCGGCTGTTATTCGACTTTTTGCGAGTCTCATGAATAAAATAAAGAAATTTGTTTGATGTTGTTTGAAGTTAGATTGTGTTGTTAATTTTGTTTTTTTTTAATTGTTAGTAGAATAACAGTAGGATTTAGCTCAGGAATGAAAATGCTGACATATCATAATTTGAGCTAATTGAATTAGTTTTAGAAGATAGGAATTTGAAACACGAATAATTGCGAATAGAGGCGAGAAAGACATATAGTGGATTGACACAAATTGCATAATTGACTTGAATTTAGCTGATGAGTCCAAGATAAAGGAAAGTTATGCAATTGAAGGAACAAAATATATTCTTGAGTTTGAAGTATAAACAGTAAGCCAAATAACCTGGTGAACATTAAATCATGTAACTCCTCATCAACTGAAATGAGTCAAGGACATCCTTAGGGTTAGTCACAGTTAATCAAACCGAATTCTAGAACTTGTTAGAGTATTGATCAAGGAGAAATCCTAGGTGATACAACCAACAAGAAATGATGCAGGCCATCCTTATGTGGATTTGACCATTCCATTTACCCTTGTTATAATAGCCACGCATACCGCGAATTCTTGAATTTGAACCAAAACAATCATATCTTCAAAACAATCCATTGGAAATCCCGGCCATCCTAGATAAATCAATCCTCTAGTAAAGAACCTCTGATTACCCAAGATTTAAAGAAGGAGGAAGAGATAAAGTTTGGGGGAGTATGTATATTTTTGGGAAAGAAAGGAGAAAATACAGAAAAGGGTGAAGAGAGAAAGATCTAAAGCAGGAGGATACAACAGAAAATAAAAATTAAAGGAAGAAGTTTTGTCTTGTGGCCTAACTCTCTTGAATAATTAAGTTCTTAGGGGTGTTTCAACACCTAGTACTAATACTGTTGGTATGGGAGCTACTAAAAGTTAAGCTAAGAGTGTTAGAAAGCCTAAAAGACGAACATTTGCACTGATACTACGAGATAGTGACCAGAGAAAAGTTCCACTTGAGTGAAAATTGCAAAATGAGAAATAGGAACAAACAATTTTAAATAAGAATAAATCAAGAAAATACCCCAAAGGATGAAGTTTGGGGAATCCAACTAAAGAAGTTGCAAGGAAAGAAGGGTGCAGGTTAAGTAAGAAAGGAGAAAGAGCACAGGTAATCTTAACCTAAAAGTTCCATCCATCCTACCATTGGCCAAAACTGGAAACATTACAAACCTGAAAGACCTGATTGATCTTGAAGGTTGGAGATTACCACATTAGTGGAGATCAATATATATGAACAACAAGCACGTGGAATTTGGAAAATCTTGAAAGGATCAAAACGGTGAAGGACCTCAGAGGGTTAGCGGCTCACTAAGAAAGAGGGGAAGAAGACAACCTACTTTCGGCGGGATCAAGCGACTATACTATTTATAAAACAAATTCAACAATTTATTTTGTACACCGGATTAGTAGAGACCCAACCTTTATCTGGACCATGACTAAATATACAAGAAAGAATGCAATTCTAGTCTTTCAATTAAATTCGTTGCAACTACAAAACAGAACTGAAAAATGTCCTTTTGTTTAAGGACAAACAAATCTTTCTTTTCTTTGCTCGGGGACTAGCAAAATTTAAGTTTGGGGGAGTTTGATGAGCTTAAAAGTCATCCCATTTTTCGGTCAATTTTGATTGATTTTATCTAAAGGCCGGTTATGTGCGAAATATGGAATAACTCACCAAAGCGCTATACGACGAAATTAAAGAAAAGGATATTTGCGGTATAAGGAGGCCCAGTAGCTGAGGCGGGGCGCTGTGACGGGGAGGATGCAGGGAGAAGGTGCACAAGTTAAGGGCTGATGTGATGGCGCCTTGGCGATGAAGATTCATATCGAAATTGCGCGACCACAAAACTCGATCGCAGCGAAGAAACGGGTGTTGAAGGAAGAAACGGTGATTACGATGAAAACTCCAAAATCAAGCAACCAAAAATTAATGAAGAAAAAAAGACATGATGTCGCGACACCACTTCGAGGTTGCGACAGAATTAAAGCGATCTGTTGATAGGCGAAATTACGTAACACGAATAGAAGGGATTGCGACATCAATAACTGAATCGAGCGGTTCGCGACCATCGATTTACAAAGAATTGTAAATTAGTGACATCATTCGATGGTCAGCGACATCGGTACCAAGTAAAGTAAGTCGCGACATCATTCAGCGTGTCGCGACATGATTACAAAGGGTATAAGTGCGACATCATTGAGTGGTCGCGACATCGATTCTGATAATTGAAATTAAAGCGTCATTCGGTATCAGCGACATCTATCTAAAAGAAAGAATGTCAGCGACATCATTCAATGGTAGAGCGCCGATTTTAAATAATTGAAGTCGCGGCGTCATTCAATTGTAGCGACATCACACTCTGAGAAAAGAATGTCGCGACATCATTTAAGCGATTAGCGACATCGGTTATCGGATGCTAAAGGCAAGTCGCGACCAAATAAAAGCTTCTACAACGTAGCTGAGACAACTGAGGTCGCGACAAAGAATCAAGGTCGCGACATTAACAACCAAATGGGCCAGTTAACCTGAAATCCACAAGGATGTGCATCGAATTTAGGGCCCAACTTCAGAACCCTATATTCATCGTAGAGCTGCTCTTGGAAGGAAAAGGACTCTGGCGACTCAAAGAGATCTGGGTAGGCGGCTCTTGTATTTAATTTTCTTTTTTTTTTTTTAGTTTTAATAGTTTCGAGTAGATTGTTCTTTCTTTTGAATTTGGATCTGGATGTTAGTAAAGTTGGCCAGATACAAAATTCAATTTAACTACAAATTCTTGTATCTGGATTATCTGAATTCGAGACAAATTTTGGGAATCGGACGATTTCCGATCTGATGGTTTTCTTGGTGACCAAGCCATTGTGGGGTGTAATCGAGTGATTAGAAGCCAACTTCCATTGATTAGACTCTTATTGTTAAATTTATCTTTCACGTAAATTTATCCAATTTGTGAACTTGATTTTGAAATCGTTCTTGGATTACTGTTTTGTCGTAATTGATCCCGATGTCAATGTCTTATACCCATAAAGGGTTGTCATGCTGATTTCGGGGCTCTCACGGTGACACGAAAAGGCATTCACGAGAGTAGTGAACAATTTCTCAAAGGTATGCGAACACGATAATAATGGTGATCTAATGAACTCACGTAGAAGTCGATCATCGTTTTCTCACGTGAAAGCGAGATTAGGGATGAATGATTTATCAATTTGCCAGAAGTAGAGTTCACCTCGATTCGAACAATAAGTTTAATCCCGTGTTAGCAAGGATCCCAATCAAGGAGAGAAAAGGATGGTTGTTCCAATTTTGAGGAAGAGAAACCAGTAAAGTGTAAACCCATGCTATACATATGTCTTAGGAGCTAAGGTTTGTAGTCTATGCATTGGGTATGAAGTATTGAAAAAGAAAAATACCCAGAACAAGGCAACCCAGATTAAAAGTAGTTATCTAATCCTCTATCTTTGAAAGAAGCAGTGAAGATTAGGTGATGAAAAGTGCCTTTCAGGAGAAATCCAAATTGCACTACCTTTGTCCTTGGACAGATTTCAAATCGGTGGTTCATGAAGCAAAGTTACAGTGTAGTCTGCAGGGATTGATGTTTCCTGATAGCGATATTTTTCGATGCTCCTTTGGCCAGATAAGCTGTTCGTGTGAATTTGTTATTTTAGATTTTCATTTTAAATTCATTTTTGTTATTAAGTCATTTTTCTTAGTTTTTATTATTTTAATTCTTGCTAAGAAGATTTCACTTGCCTATCAAAGTCCAAATAGTATAGAGTTTGAGTAGTTAGGGTAGTTGATTGAGAATTCTTGAGATCTACGCTGGGATGGAAATATACGGACTTAGATCCAATTTACTACTTGTTCGACACGTACGTGCGAGAATCTGGATCAGAAACCGAGAAAGAAAATGATTTCCTCTTAAGAAAACGCTTTTAATCAGTACAATAGATAAGAAAGGAACCTGAGCAAATTGCATAGCGGTATTCTTTGGGGGATTAGATAGTCCTTGGTAATAACGCTATAAATTTGCATGGGTGTTTGATCCATATCCACCTGAAGAGGTGAACAGAGCGAGATCAACCAAGTCAAGTCTTGTACCTTGAAGATTTCTATGTCGTAACAAATAGCTCAGCCAGCTATAAGGACTAGAGAAGAAAAGTTTGTCGTGACAAAAAATTCTATCGCGGCCAAGGAATTGCTAAAGGAATCAAAGGGAAATCTGTCACGACCAATTAGACATAAGATGAAGAGAAAATGCTTATGCATTGACAAAGAACAGGTGAATGGTTTCGAGAGGTAGGAAGTGTATAAGGCGTGATTAGTACCCCCGGGTGCTATTTTGAGTCTATTTAAGATTGGTTTGAGTGCTTTTTGCGTACTAATCCTTATTAATTAAGCCCAGATTGACATGTGCGGGTCCATTAGTATTCACGATTTTGTTTTTGAGGTTGTTTTTGGTAGTTTCTGGGTTTAGTAAACCTCCTCCGTCATATCCAGGCTGGTGACAGGTCTGCTCTTGATTTATCTTTGAATTAAGTGTGAATTCTCGTGGTTCACCAAGCATGTGGATGAAGAAATATGAAAATTTGGAAGAGGAGAAATGCGTTTGGAGGGGATGCGGGATGGCTTAGCAATTTCTCTATGGCATAAGAAGATTTCGCAATGATAAAATTTCGCGATCCTTAGCGAAAATTTCGCTATAGCCAAATTTTTGCTATGATAGCGAAATTTGGCTATCATAGAAAAATTCTCATGCATAAACGAAAATTTGAATTTTGTATACTGGATCCCACAGCTATGATAGCGAATTTTCATATCATAGCGAGAGGAATTCAAGCTTATCATAGCGAAATTCAGCATGCATAGCGAAAATCTGCTCCATATTTTTTTAATCCAAGCGACTCCGTTTTTTGTTTTAATTCCTCTTATGCCCTCAATGTGCGTCATATTACAGAGTTAGTTTGGTATTTTCACATATTTGGGAGGCTATATAAGCCATGTTATGAACATATTGTAAGCTAACTATTCATTTCACGCAGCTTTTCACACAGTTCCTGTTTTGGTTCTCATTTTCTCTCTTCTCTCTCCTCTTTCTCTCATTTTCTAGGCTGCCAAACACACCCCTTTGGGGATGACAACTCAAAGGATGTTTGGCTAAGCCTCAAAACCTTGAAGATGAGGGTTGCTAGGTTGGTTGATGTTGGTTTGCAGGTGTTCCTCTGTTTTCATGAAGCATGTACTGCATTTTTGTGTTTCAAACTTTCCAAACTAGGTTTAAATGCTATTTAATGTATTTTCTTTGGTCAATACTTGGCATGCTTTAGGGTTCAATGTATTCTTAAGGGTGAATACAGCGACATTCGTCTAGATGTCATTTACGAGCCACTGAAAGTAGGTTAAATGCTGTATTTTCAACTATTGAAACATTAAATGCTCAATAAATGCCTTGGTTCAAATAGAAAGGTTACTAAGGGTTGGTTTTTAAAGTTAAACAAAGATCCGGTTTGGAAATGACTATATGTCATTTGCCTAATGCGAAGGAAATAACACGAGACACCTCCACAGTAGTCCCATCATATCAAACTAGTGACCCAAAACTTCAAGGTGTTTCTTTTCTTACACCTTATTTTAAACTGCTTCACTTAGTTTAGTGACACCACAAATCACACTTTTTAATGCAAATCCGAAAATCCAAATGAAAGCCTCACCATTTTGAATCATGATACGAGTCATTTGTTAGATGAAAACCCATCCCTGAGTTCGACCCTAGGCAGATTATCACTGATGCTTCTTTATGTGATAGGAGAAATTTAGGATACAAATATTGTTGATTCCGGATCACCATACTGTGGCACGAATCAAACTGGGTGTAACAAATTTTGTGTCGCGACACAAGACATTCCTGTCGCGACATGAACAAGACAGTTGGATCAAAACTTTGTCACGACATTATCAAAGTCTATCGCGACAGTATCCAAGAAAAAGCTCAGAGATTAGGTTGCGGCAGATAACTGCAGCCTGCGAAAAAAGCCAACGACAAAGACTGAAGACTCTATCACGACATAAATTTCTTTGTCGCGACAAAGCGACCAAATTAGACTAGAAATTTGGGGATCCACATCATCGTGTTAAAGTGCGGCTCAACATTGGAAAGTACATAAATAGGCAGCATCTAGGAAACGGCTGTGAGCGACTTACATGATTCAGGGACTTGGGTAATTGAAGACTCTTTGTATATTATTCTTTTCCCTTTTATTTTATTTTATTTCCTTTTTAGTAGATTTAGTTTGAGTGTAGTTTTTAGTTAGTTTTCTTTTGATTTTCCGGAGTTGAGTAGTGAATTGAAGTGTAACTTCGAGCTGGAATTTCTTGTAACTCTTTCTTTATTGTTTTGAATAAAATGGAGTTTGGAAAATTTATGGATTTCATTTATTTCAGTTCTTTCACATTTTGTTAATTTTCACTGATCGATTAGTCAGATATAGAGTAGACAAGTTTGAAAAGATTGAGCTCCCTCTGGGAATGGTGATGATGATAGTCATTTTTTGCACAAAGTGGAAGAACGCCTTAGTTAGAATTCTTGAATTTATTTGATTGGTATTTATTTTTTTAACTTAATTACATTCCGGTACTGTGCAGGTGTACCCAACAAAGTATTATATCTTTCCTGTTTCTTGAGGAGGCCCTCTACATGACATAAAGATGGAGAATCTTGAGGGTATGGAACAGTTGTTTGTGGGTATGGTAGACTAATACTTTGGAACTAATGAACTTCACGAAAGATAACTGGATAAATGACAGCTAACCTCATGGTTTGAGGATAGTTTAGGTGAAATTATCGGTTTAATAACTTCCCGAGAGGTTTCTCCTCTTTCGATAAGAAGGTCGATCAGTGTTAGCAAAGATCTAATAACAGGAGATGGAGAATTTCATCGGTATTGAAAATTGAAGTGCCATCTAAATTGGAGAAGGCTTGCAAATATCACATTTATGGGGAGCAAGAATTCTTAGATCACATAAGATCTGGGTATGAAATGCGATAAGGAAAAATACTAAAATCTTAAGAAAGAGGATTCTATCCTATAGGGTGGGCAGATAGGATTATGTGAATTGAAGGAAATGACATGATATCTAATTAGTAGAGAAAATTATATGGTGAGAGCAATCGAACTATACCCTGATGCATCTTTGGCAATTTAACTTTCCAACATGGCTTAGCTAAGCTTCAAAATGATGCGAACTTGACAATTATTCATTGGTCTATAATCACGATTTTTGTCTCACTCGATTGAGACTCTCAAATTCCATTCTTATTATTATTTTACATGTATACTAGTGAGAAATTACTTAGCATTATTTTATTAAGTTTCTATACGATATCTTAATATTGGAGTTCAAATAGTAAGAATCTTAAGTAGTTGGGGTAGTTGGTTTTATGATTCATCATCCATCCTCGTGGGAACGATATTTGGACTTAATGAAAATCCAATTTTATTATTTGTACATTCTATGCACTTGCAGTGATTAAGACCAATCAAAATTTTTTAATGAATCCAGTTTACAAAAAGGACAAACACATATTTTCATCAAAATCAAGCAACAAGTTTTGGGCGCCGTTGCTAGGGATTAGATAATAATCCTTTGGTGACATTGTCATAAATTTGTATATATATAGTCAGGTCAATTATTATCAACAAGTTTTTGGCGCCGTTGCCGGGGATAGATGATTAATTTAAAGATCAATATTTTAACCAAAAAGGGAATTACTAATTTGGACTTTTTTTTTCTTTATTTTATCACAAATTTAAGAAAATCACAAAAACAGTTTTAATGGCAGTAGTTGATTATGCTACTGAAATTTTCTTTTGAGCTTAAATGGAGATAACTGTTTCCCACATATTTTATTTGATCTCAGTGTGTTCCTATTTCAGGAAGACAGTAAATCCATAGAAAACTAGAAGCAGATTTGCTGCACTTGGATACAGAAATAGAAAGAACACTACTTGAATCTAGAAGGAACACAGAGTGCATAATCTAAAGAAATATAGTAAATCAAAGAGAAAGGCGCAAGCTATTCGAGAAAAAGAAGTAGAAACAGAAAGACCTCAAGGGCAAATGACTATGGAAGACTTTTGGAGCCTTCTATTCCAAGATAAAGATATTTCTTGTGAGACAACATGCCATATAAGCTAACAATTTGAGCGAAGCTGACCTTGATCGCTATGAGTAGAGCAACACCGGTTGTGGTCATCCTACGAAGACCCCAATGAGTATATGGGAAGATTCATGAAGATGGCCAATACAATCAAGTTAAATGGGGTGAAACCAGAAGTGATTAAGTACATGCTTACTTTCACTTCTCAACGAGAGATGTATTTGTTGACCAAATTTCTAAATATCTGATTTTGACATCATTACGGATGATAAGAAATTAACTCATTTTCAAAGGTACCAAAACTTGTTTTGGACCCCAAAACGCATTGTATGCTCATAAGAAGAGTAATTTTGTCACTAATTCAATTAAAAATTTAATTTGGTCTTAAAAGCTACAAATTACCTGATCGTCTGAGTAATAAAATGGACTATAAGGAGTCAGGATATCTCGTTCCCACGAAGATTGAAAGGAATATAGATTTCAACTTCGACTATAAGTTCTACACTATTTGGACGTCAGTTTAGATGAAAATTTAGCAACCTAATAGCGTTTTAAAAATATTGGAATCCTATATTTAAAATAAAGAAAACAAAAAATTAAATCCTAAATGTAAAGCTGGATTGAACAGGATCATTCTTTGGAAGTAAATACTTTGGGATTTAATTTGTAAATTGTCAATTTGCATCCTATTCTCATTCTATTTTCTGGTGAAATGCAGATTTGTCAAAAGTGCAAGGTAGTCTAGTTTGATTCCTTCTCTAAGCATACTTTTCATTGAGTAGAGAGGTTCATGTTCATTCTGAAACATGATTTTAATGATTACTTGTAAATAAATTTCAGCGTAAGATCCGAGTATTTTCTTTTCCAATACTTCATACCCATTTCTTGTAGTGTGGATTCTTTAGACAGGAGCAAGCTATGATATCTCTAAACATGAATGATGTCTGACCTTAAGATCTGAAAGAGTTTTCTCTTTCCTTGATTAAGTCTCATGCTAAGATGGGATCAAGATCATTCTTCGAGACCGGTGATCTCTAATTGGATTAAATTGATATATCACTCAGCCTATTCTCAAACCATGACAAAGGTGGTTTATCACAGTAACCTTTTAAGGCTCATTAGTTCATCAATATTAGTCTAACACCCCTAAGTAACTAGTCTAAGCTCTCGGGAATCTCCATCTACATGTCATATAGGGTAGTGCCCAAAAGTGCTATTTTGAGCCCCTATTTATTATGATTTTGAGTGCTTTTTGTGTACTAATCATTCTAATTGACCTGAATATATGCACATTAAGGTCCCTACTATTTTAATGATCACATTTTGTGGCAAATTTTGATTTTGCGAGCTAATTATCTTGGGAAATTGTTAGTCGATCCAAGCCGCGAAGAATTCAAATCAAACTCAACATTGCGGATCAAGATCGAAGGAAGAAGAGCAAAATGTGAAGAAATTTTTGGCTGTAGGAAGGAACTTTCACACGCATGCGTAAATCACAGTAGCTGTTCCTCCGATGCTTATTCCCACCTTTTTGGCCTTGACTTTTTTGTTACAATTTTTGGTTTTCTCCTTTTACCCTTGTTGTAATCACTTATGTTTGGATTGTATGGTATTTCACTTGGTTTGTAAAGCTACACCAAAGCCATTTTTGTATACCTTTGTAGGAGACGATTTTTGCGTAAATAAAATTAGGGGCTCGGTTCTCCGTTTTCCTTTTCTCTCATTTTCTCTCCTTTTCTTGGCTGCTGACACCCCTGCGGGGATGTTTGGCTAAGGCCTCCTCCTTGAGCGAGAAGAGGAATTTCAGCCCAGGCGGGCTACGAAGGTAACTGTTGGTCCTCTGTTTCTTAACGCACACATTTATGGGCATTTATGCTCCTAACCTTCACTCTAGGTTCAAATCTCTTAGGTGCATCTTGATTGACCAATATTTGGCAATCTTTTAGGGTTCATTGGATGCTTAATACTAGATCCATTGATATTCATTAGTTGCCTCCTATTTGTTAATGTAAGATGAGTTCGGGAGATAGGTTTTCATTGTTTGGGACCATGAATGTTCGTGAAATGCCATCTTTCAAAAGGAAAAATCATAGGGTTTAGTTTTTAAAAGCTAGAGTCATATGAAGATCCGGTTAGGAAATGACTATAGGTCATCGCTAGCGAGAATTCCGGCCGAGAACCCCTCGGTGAACTTTAGGGCGAGTCAATGGCCAGAGCACTTTAGGAGACTTCTTTTTAATTTTATTTTATTTAAATTTCAGTTTTCAAACATTATCCCTCATTGTTTTTACCAAAACCCCAAAATCCAAATTTAATTCACCAGTTTTGACTTAGCTCAAATCCATTTTATGCGAACAAAACCCATCCGAATGTTCGACCTAGACCTTTATCTGCTGCGGTAACCCGACTCTGGCGATGGGAGAAATATGGATCTAATTTGTTGATTAGGATCACCTACCCGTGCGCAGAATCAAATGGCGCCGTTAGGATGGTGCCTAAGTGCATTCCCGACGAGCTATGGAACACTTGTGATACTCATCACAAGTTTTGGTGGAAATATTTCTTTTTTATATTTCATTGTCATTTTTTTCTATTTTATTTTCATTTCAAAAGAATTTCTGTAGAGCCCATTTTTGGTGTTGTCTTGTGTTGCCTTATTTCTACTGCAGGATTGAATGTTCAGTGGGTTTGAATTGTGACCAATGGAAGAGGGAAAGCAATACAGTCAATACACCATGGAAGGTAACCCTAGTGCATATATATGTCCATGGCAGGATTACATAAACCCGATCATGCAAAAATCGACAACTTTGTGGAGAGGAACCCCGAATGAATATAAGTCCATGAGGGACTACGAGAGACCCGATGGATGAGTTCACCATATGGTAGTTTTTACAACCATAGTTGGGGGAATCACCACAAATTCCTCATAGAGACGAAACCTCCCTGATATGCACCTCTTGAACCTCTTTATTTAGCCACTTCTTTCATTGACAACCGCCAACCCACGTCCCATTGAACAAGCCATCACGAACTTGAGCAAAATAGTGGATAATTTCATAGAGGAGCAAAGGCGGTATTGTCAAGCCAATCGAGCCGACCACACGGAGTAGAGCTCCTTGGACAAAAGTGGATGGGTTCCAAAGCTAAAATGATCAAAAATTGGACATCCCTGCGGAATCCATCACAATGCAATCGGCTTGTTCATCAAGAGGAAGAAAATCCGGAGGAAAGTGCAAGAAACCATGGTGGAGGAGCCGAGTGTCTCACAGCCTTTATTCTAAGAAGGCCCTAGTAGAAATTTTGAACCTATGAACATTGTGTATCTGTCCATGGGAAGAAAAAAGAAGAAACTTCCCAATCTTTGGTAGGGAGGTAGTGGAAAGGAAAAATAGAAAAGCCCCAAAAGTCCAACGCCCAAACCATAAGCTTGACCTTTGCCCGAGAAGCACTCTCTCGACCAAGTATATACACTGCTGCGGCCACGGTAATCCACGAAACACCCACCAAAAGGCCACCCCATCTTGCCCGTACTAAAAATTGAGATTAGTAGCCATTGTATGCGAAATTTTGCCACTACACCTCAAACAAGATAAGCGAATTTGCGCGCTCTGCCTTGGCATAGTGGATGGTTCGGGTGCTGGTTCGGATTTGGAGCACCCGAACCTCGGCATTTCTAAGCTCCTCCCCCACTTTTTGTTTTATTTTCTTGTCTTATTTTATTTTATTGTATTTTATTTTGATTTTATTAATTTTTCTTCTTATATTTTCTTTAATTTTTAGTTAATTTATGTTTTTAAATTAATTTTTTCTTTTTTGCAATTTTTCCTAATTTCTCTTGCATTAATTTTTGCAGTTTTTGTGCAAATTTTGAAGCTGGATTGAAAATCAACAAGCGTGACGGAGAAGTTTTACTTGCTATAAGCGAAGTACGCAATTCTAGCGAAATAAGAAAATTTAAGCTATAGATGGAATTTTCACTAACTAGCGAAATTTTTTTGTGAGATAGCGAAATTGGAAAATTTAAGCTAGGAAGCAGTGCATTTTATTTAGCTTAGCGAAATGCGATAGCAATCAACGGTGATAGCATTTCACTAAATGCCAAAACATGCACGAGTGTTTTATTTTATTTTATATTTATTTTATTTTAAAAAAAAAAACGTTTGTTTTTTATATATATATATTATTTTTATTTAAAAAATTTTTTTTAATTTATTTTATTTTAAAATTTTATATAAAAAAAATTTGTCTTAAAAAAGCGTTTTTAATTTAGTAAGTGTTATTATTATTATTATTTTTATTTTATTTTATTATTATTTATTTTATTTTATTTTAAAAAAATTCAAAAATTTTCGCTATTAATTTATAGCGAAAATTTATAAACTTATCTTGAAATTTTAAGCTATGTCAAGAACCGTAGCCTATTGAAAATTTTCGCTATGGGCCCCACTTTTGCCTCCAAATTTTATTTCGCCCATAACTTTTTCATTCGAACTCCGTTTTAGGCGTTCTTGGTACCATTGGAAAGCTTAGAGAGTTTAGAATCCAAATATGGCCAGAAAGAACACTTTTGAAATTTTTATGAATGTGTAATTTTCAAAATGCTCCAACTGGTAACTTTTTTTCTCTTTTTTCTTCTCCTAACTTGTTTATTTGAAGCCCAAACGGAGTGAATAAGGTGTCGATGGAAAGCTTGTGAAGTTTCCTATCCAGCAATGATCACATCTCATCAAGGAGGTAACACTTCCTTCTCTAATTTTCCAATCCGAGCCCCATTTCGGACACTAAGATGTTTGGGTTGGGGGGAGAGTTAGCAAGGGAAGTGGCTTTTGTATTTATGTGTTGTTATTATTTTGTGCAAGCCCATTTTGTGATGTTTAGTGGCTTGTTGGGTTCCCACCCTATAAGGTACATTATACTAAACGACACTTTTCAAAATTTGGACATGTTTTTGCAACCAAAATTTTTGTGTGTTGTGCCTAGCCCATAGTTTGAAAAATTGAAATTTTTTCTAATTCTATTGATGTTAGATTGGTTCCATGCATAATTGAGTGAATGATTAGTTGAATTCTTATTGATTTCGACCTTTTTCTTCCACCTTTAGCTAACCACACACAGAGCACATTAGGTTTCAATGTTAGAATTTGAAAAAGCTGCATAACCTCCTTTACTTTGCATAACCTACCCTAGTTTCATTGATCGCCTTTAATAGGTTAAGGACCCCTGTGGAAAGAAGGCCAATGTGTCTTCGAAAAAAAAAATAAAAGAAAAAGAAAAGAAAAAGAAAAAGCAAAAAGAAAAAGAATAAAAATTGCAATGCTTTGCCTTGAAACTGACGGTCAGGGGTATATGAAAACCTTTAAAGCCCGGTGCCTGAAACCTTTCTTGGTTGGGAGCCACCGACTTAGTGCTTTCGCTACATGGGTGGATGGGTGGAGTTTAGCAAAAGAAAAGAGTTGTAGGTCTTGCGGAGTCTCGAAATCATTGAGAAGTCAGGGTGAAATTTGAAGAGTTTGTGGTCGAAAGATCCTTATGACTTTGTGCCCTAAGCCTTAATTGGTTGGGAGTCATCGGTAGATCCCACGTTATGGACTTTGGTGGTCGATTCCTCATCATTGCACCTAAGCGCAAAGAATTGTGGAATAGAGGTGGGTCTGATCTATTAGGTTGGATTAGCATGCTACAGGTCGTGGTAGTAGCTAGGTTGGGAGAGTGTAGTTAACCGGTTTATTGTTGAGTGATAAAATAAACATGAATTTGGTGGAAGTTTTTGGTTGATTCTTGAGATGGAGACTCTTTTGATACTCAATTTTGTATGGCATTCATTCTCTCGTGATAGTTATTTGGACACGGCATTGATTATTCTTATAGGGTTAGGCATTACTCATTCACAACCTTTTTGAAATATAATTTATGTGAACATTATTTTGTTTTTTTGTTGTATGCTCTACTTTCTTTCTTTGCTTTTGCATTGCTAGGGACTGGCAATGTAGGTTGGGGGTGTGATTAGTGCCCAAAAAGTGCTATTTTGGGCCCTATTTATTATAGGTTTTGAGTGCTTTTTGTGTACTAATCATTCTAATTGACCCAGATTTGCACATTAAGGTCCCTACTATTTTAATGATCACATTTTGTGGCAAATTTTGCAGTTTTTGCGGTAATTATGCGAAATTGTTAAAGATGGATCAAGCACGAAGAATTCAAATCAAACTTCCGACATTGCGGATCAAAGATCGAGAAGGAAAGAGAGAAAATGTGAAGAAATTGCACCACTTGCGAAGCACTCACAACGCGCCTTTATTGCATCTGAGCAACTGTTCCTCTAGTAGCTTATTCCCTGCTTTTTTGGCCGGCTTTTTGTTACAATTTTTGGTTTTTCTCCTTTCTACCCTTGTTGTAATCACTTATGTTTGGATTGTATGGTATTTCACTTGGTTTGTAAAGCTACATAAGCCATTTTTGTTTACACTGTAGGAGAGACGATTTTTTTGCTGTAAATAAAATTAGGGCTCAATTCTCCCATTTTTCCCTTTTCTCTCATTTTCTCTCATTTTCTCGGCTGCCAAACACCCTCTGAGGATGACAACTCAGGATGTTTAGCACAAACTGCTCCTCCTTGAAGCAAAGGCTCTTCGGGTGATTCTGAAGGTAAGACTGTTGGTCCTTTGTTTCTTAACGCACATTTATAGGCATTTATGCTCCCAACCTTCACTCTAAGTTCAAATCTATAGGTGCATCTTGATTTGCAATATTTGGCAATCTTTTAGGGTTCCATTGGTTCTTATACTAGATCCATTGATATTCCATTAGTTGCCTCCTATTTGTTAATGTAAGATGAGTTTGGGAGATAGGTTTTTCCTTTGTTTGGGACCATGAATGTTAAGTGAAATGCATCTTTGAAAAGGGAAAATCATATGATTTAGTTTTAAAAGCTGAAGTAGAAGATCGGTTGGGTGGCTACAGCATCTTTGACGTGAGGAGATTGACAGAAACCCTCAGTGAACTTTGGGAGGCCGAGATCCGAGGAGCATAGGGGGACTTCTTTTTAATTTTATTTTTATTTAAATTTTAGTTTTCAAACATCCCTCAGCATTTTAAACCCCAAGAATCCAAATTTAATTGCCGGTTTGACTTCACTCCAGTAATCATTTTATGCAGAAGAAAACCCATCCCACAGTGTTCGACCTGAACCACTATCTTTGTATTAGCTTGACTACGACGATAGGAGAATATGGATAAATTTGTTGATTTCGGATCACCCTACCGTGGCACGAATCAGAGGGCCTCTTGAAATCAGAGCTAAACAATAGTCCTTTCATGGGTATAAGCTACTAAAATTTTGAACAATTAATATCAAGAACAACACCATTCAAATAATCTCAAAATTCAATTCAGAAAATTTTCTTCTCATTTTGCATAAAAGACCATCACTAACATCAGATCTTTCCCAGTGGAAGTGAGTTCTCAAAAACTGGATTACAACATACATTGAAATACTGATCTAGAAAATTCCATTGTAAATTAGCAATCACTAGAAAGAAGCAATTTCCGACTTTTCTAAGAGTTCATTCTACATTCAAGCGATAATGTAATGAATTTCATCATTAAATTTCAACTTCAAAACTTATGAAAAAATCCTTTCTTCGAATCGGTATCAAATTAAAATATCACGCTACACTAATCTCTGAAGAAATAATATATATTACAAAAATTATGTTTCCAGAGCACCAGGTAAATGCAGTTTCGTCCTTGTTGGTATTTGCCTCTCTTTCATGATAATTCATTTGTAGAGCTCTCAAAGTTTGGGCCCTAACTGGAAACCGAGGTGTCTTCTCAATGCGACCTAAAAGTTGTGTAAGTGACATAGTTTTTCAATTTTGTTCTGAGGTTTTTGTTGCGGCGTAAGCGGAGTCATGCATCGACCTAGAAGATCTTGTGCTCATTCTTGCTTGGATTTAGGCATGTGTTCTTGTTGTGACATTCTTCTTTCATTCAGTATGATAACTCTGTCATGACAATGTGCATTCATTCGCCAGGCATGAATGTACATAGCGTCATTTCATGTCGCAACATAGTTTCGATCAGGCTTCTGAGTTGGTGTAATGTGACCCAGTTTTAATATTGCGATAGTGATGCTAATCTGCTTCTTCAATTTGATGTCGCTACCCAGCTTTTCTTGTCGTGACAACATTTATGTGTTGGTTCTTATTGCAGCAGCATGCTTGCATTGTGTCATGTCTCGTCGCGACCCAAAGTGCAGCCATGTGAGAGTTCTATTGCCCACGCCGCTTTGTTTCCTCGTTCGGCTTCATTTTTATTATTTTGCAACCTAGACTTTTTGTGTTTTAGGGTGTTTTACATGTTAGACCCCGATATGTTATCCGAAACCAACACTTCTACTATTGCAACATATTTCTTGTCAGCAACCAGTTTTACGGTCTGACATAACTAGTTTGCCTTTAGCACATTATCTTGGTGTGACCCTTTTTCCTTGTCGCGATGATAATTTTATGTGTTAAGGTGAGCTTGTCATTAATCACGACCACGATTTACAATTTGTATGCAGCTTATGAAGCTTCTTCACATTTGTGTTGAAACTTATGTAAGTGATTTAGGATTTGTGTAAAGACTCGTTCTCTACATTCGACATTTCTGTGTCGCGACACAAGGATTATCTATCGCGTGATCAAAGAAACTGTACCCAAGCATTGAAGTATGCCATAACAATTAAAATCTCCATGATTTGCAAGCGAAATTGATTCATCCACCGGCATTCTTTTATGTGACCTCGTTTTCCTTGTTGTGACTAAACTTCTTCTCTATCTTTTTGTCTCGACGACTTGCCATGTTCACGAGAGAAATCGGTGTTGCGACGAGGCCAGGATTACAATCACGGCTTGAGATATTTTGCCTTTAGTTCTGTGGTGCCCTTAGCACAGCTATCTTGTTCACATTTGACTTGCATATGTTTTCCCGTTCTTTGTTGCGACACCACTGCGCTGTCTTGGTTGCGACCTAGCTGGTCTCAACAATGGATTATGGTGTTGCGACAGTGTTGTGCGACCACAGTTTCTTTGGTAATTGCTTGGAAGTTTGTCGCGACACACCGAACTCTATTGCAACTGAGACTACTGCAATTGCTGTTTTTCTCTTCTTTCTTGTCGGAAATCTCTCATTTTTGAATGAATTCCTACAAAACAAAAAGTTTGTAAATTTTCCATAATTTGGCATTAAAATAGCTCTGAAAATACTAAAAACAAGCTAGAAAAATGAATTGAAAATAGATGAGTTTAAGACTTATCAAATTCCCCAAAACTTAAAGTTTTGATTGTCCCAAACAAAGAAATTAAGATTTGTTTGTCCTCGAACAATTTAACATTTTTTAAGGACATTTTTACATTTTGCAACGAAAACAAGCAACCCAATTATGAAACTAGTCGATTTAAACTTAATTTCAAGTCGAGTTTTCAGTTCGAGACTTAGAAAATTCTCAAATTTTGTCACAAACAAATTAATAGATTCTAGAGTAAACAGTTTAGTCAAGTTATCTTTATTTTATTGTGTGTGTGTTGGTTTCTTTTCCTTCCTCCTTGGCGGGATTAGCTAAATATTTTTGGACTCTACATAGTGGCGCAATTTCTTTAGTTTCTTCAAAGTCCCATATGCTTGTTTTTCATATTAGTCTCCACTAATGTGAGGCAAGTACCACCTTCAAGATCAATTAGGTCTTTTTTGAAGCGTAGAGTTTGGCAGGTAATTGGGTAGATAAGTGGAGAATTTAGGCTAAATTTGCAGTTATACCATTTTGGTGTGTATCTTTGCCTCACATTCTTCATCATTTTCTTTTTCTATTAATGCACAAAATATATTCCCCCAAACTGTCCCTTGATGTATCATCTTGCCTATTCTCGACAGCATGCTTTTAAAGAGAAGTCTCCCTTTGACTTTTCTTTTATTTATCAAATATTTCTAGGATTAGTGCAATGACTTGTCTTCTAAGGCTTTGCTCCACTCTTAGAGAACTTTTGGCTAGTAGCTCCCATATCAGTTGGCATTAGGGTACTAGGTGTTGAAACACCCCTAAGAGATTAATTGTTCAAGAGAGGAAGGCCACAAGAAAAAAACTTAATACTCTTTAACAATTTAAAATTTTGACTTCATCTCTGCATTCTTTTCCATTTTTCCATTTGTTCTTTTCTTTTTCCATCCTTCATTCTTGTCTCCTTTCAAATCAAATAACATTCCCCCAAACTTGTCCTTTTCTGTATTTTGAAGTTCCTATCTTGAAACTTAGGCTAATAAGGGTTCTTTACTGTATGATTAGAATAAAGGAAGGTATGAGGCTTTCATTTTGTTGTTCAAATGAAGAAACTAGACAATTGGGTCAAACTTGAAAGGCTTGAAAGGCTCAAACTTCAAGGGATAGCCTATGTCTATTCTGTTAGTGGTATTGCCTAAGTTCGCCTTAACTAATAATTTAACAAGTTCCTGGCCTTGGACTGTTTGTTTGTGACTAAACCCGAGAGAAGATGTCTCCCTAATCCTTCACAAATTGTTAGGAACATTTTACCATGTGCATTTTTTTAGGACTTTCACTGACCTTATTGATTTACTTCAACCAGTTTCAATGTCTTGTATGCGATCGAGTTTAATACAATTTCTTAAATCTAAACCTTAAACTTCATTTTAGTTTACACATGCAGCTTCTTATTCCAACTCATTGAGGCCTACCACAAGTTCAATTCAAAAGTTGTTTGGTTATGAGGTTTTGTTGTTATGTTGTTTTAATCAAATAAAAGATTTCAGTTGATCATGCTTTCAACTCACAACAATACAACACAACCACATGTTATAATAAAAAATTGTTTTTCAACTTTAAAATTCCCACGACTCAATTTTCACATGATTAATTCATTAATTTAAAACAAAAATATTTTCTATCTGTGATTAGCAATGGACAAAAAAAAAAATTTAACACAAATCTTTAAGAAATTTCTATTGAACTTTTATAAGATGGATGATTACAATTTTTGGTTTGGAGAGAAAGAGGCTACAGGGGTTCATCTCCTTCTTTGTAGGATTTGGGAATTTTTAGGTTACGAGGTTCAAGGTTGAAGCTAGCTAAAGATGGAGGAAACCTAGGTATTGAGATATTTGGTTTCTCTTTCTCTAGAGGTTCTTCCCCTTATTGGAAGTAACCAATGATCATTGTCAAATTCACTTGAGCTGATTAATTTATCTTGCCTCGACCTATGTTGTTCATGGTTCCTTCAAGTTCGGTGAGCATGGTGTGTAATGTTCACTAAATTTGGGTCTCACTTGATCTAGACTTTCATTCCACAGCTTATGTCTGTAGTTGTTGTCTATCTCTAGCTCCTTGTCCCTCTTCTCCACAGAAACTTCCCAAATTCCTTGAGCTGTTTCCTTGTAAGAGATACTTGGCCCTCTGCTTATTTCTGACATACTTCCTTTGACTTTTCTTCTCTTTTGTCTAAAAGGTTAGCACATCTTCATCCATTTTAGTGCTCATTGTAGAAAATTGTATTTTGAATCAATCTTTGTGAAAACACTCTTTCTCTCCTTTCCATTACTTCCTTTAATTCCTCTTCCCTCTACTTGAGAAGTTGTTCCCATCTTTGTTCTCTTCTTCTGAAGTCTGCCTCTAGAAATTCTTCTCTTATTCTTTGTTGTTGTTTGATTAGTGCCCAAAAAGTGCTATTTTGAACCCTATTTAAAATAGGTTTGGAGTCTTTTGTGCACTAATCATATGAATTGAAGCCAATTGTCATGTGCATGTCACTTAGTGCTACTAATTTGGTTTGAGATTGTTTGGGTAGTTTTGCGAGGTCTTGAGACGGTCGACAAGCACAGCGTCGATATTAGTCTTCGAATCACGAGAATTCTCGGTGATTTCATCAGCCCAAAATGAAGAAATATCAAGTGGAAATGACGAAAAATGAAGAGTGAAGTGGATGGAAGCTGGCGGGAATTTTGGTATGATTGCGAAAATTTCACAATCATAGCGAAAATTTCGCTATGCACAATTAAGCTAAGCTAATAAGAACACCGCTAAGCTAAGCGAAATTTCTAAGCTGCGAGTACTTGTTCATAGAGAAATTTTCCAATTTCGCTATTTCTTTAAATTTTCGCTATATAGCGAAATTCACTGTTCATAGCGAAAATGGCTGGCCTGTGTTTTTGATGTTTTTGATTCCAAACGACCACGTTTCAGTACACGACAGCTTTTGTTCCAGTTTTCTCTCTTCTCTCTCTTCTTTCTCTCATTTTCTCAGCAACCAAACATACCTAGGTGATGACAAACCAAGGTATGCTTGGCTAAAGCCCCCTTTCCTTGAAGAGGAGGGTCACTGGTGGAGGTTTGGAGGTAAGTTTCATGCCCTCTCATTTATCCACCTTTGCATTTATGAACATTTAAGCTCCTACATCTCACTAGGTTGGAAACCTCTTAGATCAGCCTACTTGATGTGTTGGCAAGAAGCTTTGTGGATTCTACGGTGGATGCTTCAATCTTAGATCCACTGTCATCCACTAGTTATCTCCTATTAGTTGCCGTAGGTTGCCTCTTTGAGGCCATATGCACACTGTTAGGGACTTGAATGCCCACTGAATGCCATATCTCATGAGGGAGTAATTTAGGGTTTAGGTTTTAGTGCCAAATCAAGGTCAGGTTTGAAAAACTATAGGTCATTATCCCAATGCGAGGAAACAAACCCAGGCATGAATACACCTTAAAATCCAATCCGGTAACCCGAACTTCAAAGAGTCTTCTTTCTAAATTTTCCTTTAATTTATATACGGTTTACAACCATCAGTACTGTTTTTAGACAAAACCTAGAATCGAAATACCATTTCAACTCCATTGCACTTCTCATTTCACGAAAGCCCATCCCGTGTTCGACCCTGGGCCGGTACATCTTGCGGTAGCTTGACTCACGGCGATGGGAGAAGAATATAGGATATAAATTTTGTTGATTTGGATCACCTGCGTAGCCTGAATCAAATGAAGCCGTTCTTGCGGATGGTGCCCTAGTGAGATAAGAGGTTGTTGAACTTGTGATTCATATCACAAGTTTTGGTAAAATTTCATTCCCTTTTGATTTCATCATTTTTCCCTCTTGCAGTTCACTGCAGGGGATTTTAATTTTTTCCTGTACAATCAGTCTTTCTTTGCTGTAATTTTAGCTAACCTTAACCCTTTTGTTAGTTTTGTTTTGGTTGTTTTCCTGTTGATTGTGAAGTGTGCAGGAGCAATTTATGCAGTGGGATAGGAACACTACAGGTAGGCTTGAAAGGGTGGCTGCTTTGCACGAGAGCGAGGCTTGAGTGATCCTGCGATTGCTCGAAATGGATCCTCCACGGGAGGAACAACATAGCAGGGGGCTGGGAGCTGATACATATGTCGATCCATGAGGGATCACATGCACACCCACCCGGTGGGTGCACCCTCATGCATAATTCCTCTGGCGAGAGTGCGGTGAAGCCTTACTTGGTGCCTCTACTCCCGACATTCCATGGCATGGAAAATGAAAACCCTTACAATCACGTAAAGGAGTTTGAGAAGTATGCGCCACTTTGAAGAAGGTGCGATGGATATGGAGCTCTCGAGTTGAAGCCTTTCACTTGACCCTAAAGAGACAAGGGGAATAAAAATTTGGCTAAATGCATTTAAGACGAGAACCATAAGAGTGCAGGGAGAAGTGCGGGCATGATTCTAAAAATTCTTCGATTGCTCCTGAGATGAACAACTTGAAGAGGCAATTTTACACATTTGCAGCTCATGATGGTGAGAGGTTCTACTCCCGGTGCTGGGAGAGATTTATGGAGACTATCGGTGCATGCCACGCAGATCAGGTTTGATGCATGGATCTTTGGTGAACCATTTTTATGATGGAATGTCCCCTTCCATGAAACAATTATTGGAAACTATGTGGAGGATATTTCTTGGTAAAAATCTGATGAGGTGATGGAACTTCCTCAATTATGTGGCTGAGACCTCCAAGGGTTGGGATGAGCCAAACCCAAGAAAAGCAGACAGATTCAAGCCACCAGTGAACCAAAGAGGAGGCATGTATGCCCTCTCCGAAGATATGGAGCTGAAAGCTAAGGTATCTACCTTGGCTAGAATTGGAGGAACATGAGAAGAGGACCATGGGTACGAGGGCGTGTTATGAAAGCCATGCACGAATTGGCCCAGTTTTTCAGGCGCCAGTCCACGGCCACCAGGGGAGAACCGTGTCAAACCCCATTACGGGGATGCATGTGTGGTGGGCTGAGTAAGACTCAGTCATCAGTGTGCAGTTTGCATCTGACCCTAAGCGGAGAGTCACCTTAACCTTTCACGGAAACCTCGGCCATCTTGTATATGTACCCCAGGGAGCCTGTGGCGGCATTCTACCACCACTTCACGACATCAGCAGCACCCACCTCCTCTCTGACCCAGGCAAGCCATTTTGAATTTAGACAAGGTGGTAGGAGATTTTTGTGGAGCAAAAGGCATCAATGCTCGATTGAACAAAAAAAATTGAGAAAATGTAAGCTCCTTGAAACGAGAATAGATAAATTTGGAAAGTAACTTATATAGAAGAATTGTGACTTGCGAAACATCCATAACAAGAATGGAATCGACAAGAGGCGGGGAGGTTCGCTTCTCGACCATTGCCAAATCTAAGGGAGTCCATGAACTGAGCTATACCGGTGAACCTCCCCCAATGGATGAAGTCAAGGCTGTCATTACCTTAAGAGTGGAAAGAGGTTGATCGGTAATGCGAGCTTGTCGAGGAAACCGGAAAGGGGAAGAATTGGGCTGAACACGAGTTTCTTGAAGGAGGACTCAATGAAGCCTTGCAGCACCACCTCCATTTCCCGAGCATTAGAAGCGAAGAAGGCATCAGGCGGGGTAAGCATCACAGAAGTCACAAGGCGGTGAAGGTCAACATACCCCTTTTGGACATCATCAAACAAGTCCCTACCTATGCAAAGTTTTTGAAAGATCTCTGTACAATCAAAAAGGGGTTGGGCATTGACAAAAAGGCATTCTTAATTGAACAAGTTAGCTCCATCATCCAATGCAAGACAATGGTGAAATCTGAGATCGGGGACTGACTATCTCGATTAACATTGGAGGGGGCACGTATTGACAAAGCCTTTGTTGAGCTTGGGTGCCGATTAATCGACCTACTACCATACTCGATGTATAGAGCGGCTAGGTTTGGGAGAAAATTTGAAACAACCAACATCACCCTATCATGCGATCGTTCATTAGAAAATACCAAAGGGATAGTGGAGGATGTGTTGGTAAAAGTAGATAAGTTCTTCTTATCAGGTGGATTTGCGTGGTTCTCGACGAGTAGGGTGGCGGGGGCACTAATCAAATTGCCCATTATATTCTGGGAAGTCCATTTTAATACATCAAATGCCATTATTAATACCCAGGAATGGGGTCATGCAACTCACATTTGGCAACATATTGCTGGAGCTCTGACATTTTCCACTTGAGCCTTAGTAAACCAGGCGAGGATGGGGGAACCAATCGATGGGATTTACTGAGTGGCACCGCAGTAGGAAGGCATGATACTAGCGAGACAACGGGGAAGAATTAATGGGAGAACAATGGGCGATTAATGAAGAATCCACCATTCCTCTACTTGTGATCGACCTTCTGACAAGATTACCAGCAAGGCCGAGCATGAAGGCACCTGCAGCACACACCACTGCATGCGTGGAGGAGCTTCTCCTCCTGGACCCTCCTTGAGATCCAATGGCTACACAACTGGGAGTGGTTCCTGCAGGAACCTAGAGACCACTCCAAATTTTGTTGAAATTTTTACTTTATATTATTTTAAGTCTTAATTTGGGTTTAGTGGTGCCACTTTACTTTTTACCTATTTTTCTTTTCAAATATTTTCGCATTTAAAAGCTTATCTTATCACAATTTTGGTTTGAAATGTTGGGGAGTTGGTGCGGGGGGAACAATTCAACGCGTTCTGCGACTTATCTCATTTTCCACGCATTGTCGTGGTCTGGTGCCTTTATCAATGAAACATTCTCTCTACTAGTTTAGTAGTTCATTTCATCTTCCTGTTGGAGTTCCACAATTCTTTTTTGAGAAAAATATTAATTTTGTAAATATATTGGCATAGAAATATACCATACATTCACATTTTTGTACACTTTACCAAATCATTTTATCTTACTATAATTTTTTGTGTTCTCTCTTGCCTTGAGTTAAAATTAAAGCCACGTATGCTACCTTAATGTTAGAAACGATTCCATGCATGAATTAGTTTTGAGTCGATTGAAGTTCAAACGTATTTGGCTATCCGCCTTTAGCTAATCACACACAGTGCACTTCAGTTTTTTCCAATAGGTTGAGAGGCTATACACCTCTTTCCACTTTAAAGCCGAGCCGGCTTTAGATATGTTGACGACCCATAATAGGTCTGTGTTACCCGTGAGTGAAGACCAATGTGTCGTCCACATGAAAAAGAAAAGAAAAGCAAAAGAAAGAGAAAGAAGAATAAAAGTCGTAAAGCTTTGCCTTGAAACTGAACACGGTCAAGTAGGGTATATAAGTGAAAACCTTTAAAAGCCCGGTGCCACAAACCTTAATTGGTTGGGAGTCATCGGCTTAGTGTTCGATACGGGTGGATGGAGTGGAGTTTAGCGGAAGTTGTAGGTGCTTTATTCGAAGTCATTTGAAGTAGGAATTCAAACTGTAGAGTTTATTAATTCGATTGTTTTTAGGCTTGATGCCTAAACCTTAGTGGATTTGGAATGTGGGTGGACCCAGATTACCGCGGACTTTGGTGAAGTCGAGTTTTAGCAGTACCTTACTCTGATACAATCAAAGAAGAAATAAAGTGTAGCTGGTCCTGTTAGGTTAGTCAATAGTTTAAGGCCCGTCATTTGTAGCTAGGTTGGGGGGGGGAGAATAAGCTTTGCAACTTATTGGCTCAAAATGGTTACCTTAACCAAAGGAACAATTAGATTTTTGGTGGAAGTTCGAGGTTGACTTCCTTGGAACCCGATCATTGTCTAAACTTGTTCTCATATGGCAATTGTTCTCCTTGGCTTGATTTTCGTCGCAGTCTGTTCTTACTAAAGGTAAAGATTATTTGTACACACACTTTTTGAACAATGTACACTTTTAAAACACAACATGCATATCCTTTTTTGTTTTTTAGCATTGCTAAGGAATTTAGCAACGTGTCGGTTAGAGTGTGATTAAAGCCAAGTGCTATTTTGAGCCCTATTTAAATGGTTTTGGAGTGCTTTTTATTACTTTAATCATATGAATTAAGGCCAATTGTCATGTGCATGTCCACTTAGTGCTACTAATTTAGTTTTCGAGATTATTTTGGGTAGTTTGCGGGTCTTGGGAACTTTGGTGACAAGCTGGCGTCGTATTAGTCTTTGAATGCGAAATTCTCGGTGATTTCATCAACGAAATGAAGAAATATCGAAGTGGAAATATTGTGAAAAATGGAAGTGAGTGGATGGCGAGAAGCCTTGTTGGGAATTTTGTCTGATTGCGAAATTTGGCTAAGATTGCGAAAATTTCGTAATCATAGCGAAAGATTCAGCGATCTTAGCGAAAATTTAAGCTATGCTGGAAGATTACCGCTAAGCTAGCGAAATTTAAGTAAGCAAGCGAAAGCTACTTCATTCATAGCGAATTTTCCAATTTCTCTATTTCTTGCAATTTTAAGCTGTATAAGCGAAATTTTTCGCTATATAAGCGAATTTTAAGCTGCTTATAGCAGAATTCCTCTTCATAGCGAAATGGCTGGCTGTGTTTTGATGTTTTTGATTAAAGCGACCACGTTTTGATTATTTACCATTTTGTCCCTATTGTAACTACATATTTTAGAGTATTTTGGTATTTCACACATCTTGGCCTTGACTATAAAAACAAGCCAACTTATGGCTTTGTAACCCCTAACTTTCAATCTTCCGGTACACGGCGGCTTTTGTTCAGTTTTCTCTCTTCTATAACTGCTTTCTCTCTCATTTTTCTCGGCAACCAAACATACCTTGGTGATGACAAACCAAGGTATGATTAGCTAAAGCCCCCTTTCCTTGAAGAGGGTCAGTGGAGAGTTTGGAGTTAAGTTTTTCATGCCTCTCATTTTATCACCTTTGCATTTATGAGCATTTAAACCACATCTCACCACAAGTTGGAAACCTCTTAGATCGACCTACTTGATATGTATTTGGCAAGCTTTGTGATTACAGTGGATGCTTAATCTTAGATCCGCTGTCATCCCGCCTAGTTATCTCTATTAGTTGCGTAGGTTGCCTCTTTGAGGCCATATGCACACTAAATAGGGACTTGAATGCTTGAATGCCGTATCTCATGAGGGGTGTAATTTAGGGTTTAGGTTTTAGTGCCAAATCAAGGTCAGTTTGGGGAAGCGACTATAGGTCATTATCTAGCGCGACAAACCCGAGACATGAATACACCTTAAAATCCAATCCAGTAACCCAAGACTTCAAGGAGTCTTCTTTTCTAAATTTTCCTTTAATTTATATACGTTCTGACCATCTGACCCTTTGTTTTTAGACAAAACCTATAATCAAAGAGAGAAATACCATTTTCAACTCAAAACGCACTTCTCAT
The DNA here is from genome assembly GCA_016808115.1 of Tetrastigma voinierianum. NCBI lineage: Eukaryota > Viridiplantae > Streptophyta > Magnoliopsida > Vitales > Vitaceae > Tetrastigma > Tetrastigma voinierianum. The sequence continues at coordinate 130,036 of JAEQBH010002797.1, forward strand.
TTCACGAAGAAAACCCATCCCAGTGTTAGACCCTAGACCACTATCTGCGAGTAGCTTGACTCTGTGATGGGAGAATATAGGATATAAATTTTGTTGATTTGGATCACCTACTTTGTACGAATCATTGTTCCGCTATTACTCTCTATATCCATTTCCTTTTCAATAGAAGCCACGACATCTCCATGATTTCTTTATTTCCTGTGTTTCCCTTGGAGCACTCTGCTGGTTCAGAAAAGTTTTCCCTTACATGAGGAGGAGATTGAAGTACTGGACTTATTATGCTTTGAAACTCATCTTGGCCAAGTGTTGGGCCTCCTATAGAATTGTTCCATCCAGCTGTTCTTAACTGCTTCTTCACGAGGCTCCTTTTACCTTCTACAATCTCCATCTCTGACTTCTACAATCTCCATTTCAGCCTTTTTTCTGCTCTTTGGGCCCTTGTGACCCCATTAATGTCAAGGAGAGATCCTAGGGGCGGGTTCCTCTTCTGCCCATACCCTTTTACTCCGGCGAATCTGAGAGTCAGTGATAGTTCTTGAATGGAGAATGGAGTCCCCCCTTTTCTGACATTGTGGAAGGTTTTGAAAGATGTTTCTATTATTTTTCCCACATCAAACTTATAACCTTTCAATAAGGCATATAAGATGATGGTTTCATTCTCCCTTATTGTGCAAAGATGCTTTGTAGGAATTATAACAAAAGCTATAAAATAAAACCAAACCTTTGCTTCTTCTGTTAGGGAACCCTTGGGGATGGATTCATGAGGATTCTTCTTCGTTGAGTTCCATTTCCCTTCCCACCAGTCAGGAAATCTACTATTTTCTCATTATTGGGTTCTCTGATCAACTTCTTGTATTTAGACCCATTTTTGGGGTCCCTGATTTGCAGAACCTCGTTAATCCTTTCATGGCCCACGGGGACCTATACTCCTCTGACATACACTGAATCTTCCTTCATGTCGATTATATTGGAGTAAAACTCCCTGACTACTGCAGCATAACCAGGTGGCTTGTGCTTGCAGAATAGGTTCTAGCCCCTTTTTTCGATGATCTCTCCAAAAGGTTAGATGAAAATACTGAACCCCCTTTCTAAAAAAAAACCTTTATCGCTCAGATTCTTTTGAAGAGTAAACTGTTTTAGATGACTTAGTTTGTCTTCTGCTTCCTTAAACACTCGCTCCTTTTTTTCAAAAATTTATTTTCTTCTTTCTTTCTTTACGAGGTAGGGTTACGTGCACTCTTTCTACAGTTCTGCTACTTGGGTTGTCTCAGCCTGAGGTTCCAGATAAACCTTTTCTTTACCAGTTGTGTATTCTTCCACCATCTCATTGAGGTTTATGACTAAGCTCTAGGGTTCTACCATCGAAGTGATCTGGAATTGGGGTTTCGGGTGGTGAGATGAAAGCGAGTTTGAGGTGAGGAAGTGTGAGTGATATGAATAATGGGAAGGGGATGGCTTTTGATTTTTTAAAAATTTTGAAACTAACTTGATTTATGGCTCAATAAATGAATGTCTCTTTTCCTAAGTCGCGACAATAAATGATTAGGTCACAACAATAGTTTTTAATTTTAACTATAGAATTTATTGTGACCATCAAAATCAATATTTTCCCTCCAATCTTTATTATTTAAAATCTCATGTCGCGACACACTTTAGGCTTACGCAACGATTCTGATCCACGACATTAGAAAATTTTGTCGTGACACATTTCATTAGACTCACAATCGCCTTTTGGTTACAATCTGGGTCACAACAAGGAAATTCCTATCGCGACAGAGATTGGTTTTTGCAAACAGAAAAGTGAGTCGCGACACCATATGAAGGTGGTCGCAGCATTGTTGTTGTTTCCATTTACTTTAGTTTGAATATTCTTAGCCATAGCAGGGGAAAACAATGTCATAACAACATAACTCAGTTAGTTATGTCGCGACCGAACTTTTAATGTCACGACCTAATCTTCTTATAAATTTTCTTGACCATTAAATTTCTTGTTGCGACAACCCTTTTTCCTCACTTATAAAATAATGTCGTGACATAGATTTATTTGTCGCGACCAAGTTATTGTTTCCTGATGAGTCCAAAAACTCATTAGATTTTTAATCCATTTTAAAGAATATTATAAGATAAATGTTGATTTGTATGCGAGAAATGTGGATATTTTACTCAAATTTAATTTTGTAGGAAAATACGACGAGGAAGCTAAAACCTCGACAAAACCGGAGGAAGAAACCTGGCTATAAGAAAAATTGGAAGTCACAGCTACAGAAGGTGGAGTGTGACAGGAAGCTTAGTTGTGGCAGATTTGTGAAGATTTGCGACTAGGGCTGACGAGGCAGCAAAGGAAGGTGCGACACATCACCACGAAGTGTCGCGCGCAGGTGAATAAGCGGGAGTCGCGATGTCACTCGTAGTGACGTGGATCAAATCAGATAAGTGCGAGATGCACAAGTAAATGAAGTTGCGACTAGTTTTTTTCGATGAGGCTCCATTTGAGGTGCGACATGCGGTTGAGGTGAGCATAAAACGAGAAAAAAGGGGTCTCAACGGGAAGATTGGAAGTTACAATAAAAATAAAGGTTGAAGAATTACGTGACTGGAAATGACGAAGCCATTGCGAGCGAAGTTGCGACCATTTGCTAATCAAGGGTTAAATGATGTCGCGACGAAGAGCGAGCGAGAAGAATCGAGATTTCGCAGCTGGTGGTGAGACTACACGCATCAGGAAAAGAACAAAGGAGATTAGCGACATCACCTTGAAGTCGCGACACGGAATAAAGTGGGAAGGAGGAAGTGGTTACCTTGAAGGCGAGAATTTGCGACCGGAAGAAAGAAAGGGGGTGACAAAGTCGTGACATCACTTTGAGGTTGCGTATAAAAATGTGAGGCTGTGAAGCGAGGAGAATCAACACAATCGCGACTAGAGGAAAGAGAATCCTGCGCTGATCATCATACAATGAAACGAAGGTGAGCCCTTGACTTAAAAATGGAGTGCAACTCGGAAGCTAGAAGAAGAGAAAGACTGCTTGATATCGCGACATAAAGCGTCGTCGCGACATCAAATATGAAGAAACACGAGCCGCTGGTCGCGGCGATCACGAGCAATCAAGAAAAATCCATGTCGCTGACATCAACTTGAGAGTAAGCGACATGGGGTGTGATAATTGGGCTTTTTCTTTGGGAATTCCACTGGAGCTTTGGGGATTGACTTTAATTTCTTTGATAGTAGAAATAGACGGTGTTAGAATAGTAAAGTAACACATCTTCACTACCCGAGAGAAAATGGGGAAGGAGGAGGAACTCGAGTGTATAGTTTAGAGTAGATTTTCAATTTTTTTAGTTTTAGTGTATTTCATTTAAGTTTGAATCTACTTGACAGCGTAGAGACGAGTGGGCTGATTTTTATTTCTTTATTTTCTTCTTAAATTCTGCTTTGGAATTTAATGAAATCTAGACAAATTTAAGATTCATTTCTTCTAGGTTTTATTGCAATTCACGTTGGTTGTACGTGATCGGTGCTCCGTTTCATAATTCGCGATCACGATGTCAGATAGCGACTCTATTTGGATTTGATTTACATTTGAATTCTGATCTTTCACATAATTAGGAGGCTTCATTTGGGTTGGTTACTTGTTGGTGTTGTTTTTGGTGCTAGAGTTCTAATAGTAGTACCTAATACTAGTTGAGGAATGTATCTTGCTCACATTTCTAGGATGCCCTACACATGACCACGAGACGGAATTCACGAGGTGAGGCATTCTTTCTGGTATGCTTTCGACTACCATTGATGAAGCTAGCCCGAACTGCGAGTTCATTTGATAAATCCCCATTAAGCTCATAATTGAAGTTGGAGGGTGTATTTAACGATATAAATAATCGAGAGAGTTCACTTTAATCTAAAAGCGAGTTCCTAACCGAAGTGTTCGTGAGATCTAATCAAGGGCAAGGGACGAACCCATAGATCTAAAGGTTGAGCCACCAATTAAGTGGTAGAAACTTTACAAAAATTATGAGAAGGAAATGCAAAAGGTCTGCTGTCAACAGCAAATGAGTGTGAAGTATTGAGAAAGAAAAATACCCAAAACTTGCAAGAGGAATGGAAATACAGGTAGCTGGTTTGATCTTGTCTTCGAGAGAAGCAAGAGTTTCCAACTAGTGAATGTGGAGA